>VSMD01015454.1:0-18103 GCA_008750895.1 Mirza zaza | reverse complement strand
ATGGCTACAGAAAATCGACCAGAGCACAGGGTACTTTGCGAACCTCAATGGGAGAGGGGAGAGGTGGCGAGGGGAGAGAACTCTCAAGGTCATGTACATGAAGCCTCCTCTGGACAGGGCAGAGGAAGCATCTTCATAACAGAGAGCCTGTGAGCACAGGGCAGGTTTTGGTCTCACTTCCCCTTGAACTTGGACCAATGTGGAAAGTGTCGCTGCCCGCATATGAGCCGCAGTAATAATCAGCCTCATCCTCGACCTGGGCCCCGCTGATGGTCAGGGTGGCCGTGTTCCCCGATTTGGAGCCAGAGAATCGCTCAGGTATCCCTGAGGGCCGCTGGTTGTTACCATAGATGAGCAGCACAGGGGCCTGGCCTGGCTTCTGCTGGTACCAGTTTGCATAACTGCTCCTTATGCCATCTCCCTGGCAGGTGATCCTGGCCGTCTGTCCCAAGGCCACAGACACTGCAGGCACCTGAGTCAGCTGAGAGGCCACAGAACCTGCAAGAGAGGACAGGAGAGGTGGGTCTGAGGGTGACGGTCTCATTCCCAGAGGGCCCCACACCCGGCAGCATCCCCTGTGCTGAGCTGAAGGTCAGGCCAGGCTGAGCCCTGGTGCTGCGGGGGGCAGGGCCTGGGGCAGCACCTGTGCAGAGAGTGAGGAGGGGCAGCAGGAGAGGGGTCCAGGCCATGGTGACACCCAGAGCTCTGCCTCTGAGCCCACAGCTGGGGAGGGACCTGCAGGGGCTGCTTATCACAGGAGGGGAGTTTCTTCATGCAAATATGTTTCCTTCCCTCCTGTGACTTGAGCAGCTGCTCCCTGGTGAGCACTGAGCCCTGAGCCACGCCCAGCCCCCAGTGTGTCTCTGAGCCCTAGTCTGAGCCCTGAGCCTGAGCGCCCCAGGCTGGCAGTTTTCCAGGTTCAAAGGAAAGAGAAGGAGGGTGTCATGTGTGGAGCATGGAGTTCACCTAATAGACAGGTGATCCCAGGAAGCAGCAGTCATGCCCTTTGCATCTGAGCTCTACCAGGGAACTGGAGTTATTCTGGTCCCCCAGCCAAGGCCCACAGTGCCCCCTTGTGTCCACAGGAGGAAAGACACCTTACGTGTGTCACTAGTTCATGCATGGTGACTGCCTCTGAGCACCAGATACATGCCAGACACTGCTGAGGGTTTTACACCCACCGTCCTAAAAGGGCATTCATCATAACCCCACAGCAGCCCTTTGCTGAAGGCACAATCTCCGTCCAGTCTACTCATGAGTGAACCAACGTCAGGAGGTGACATGATTTGGTCACAGTCCAGAGACAGCAGTGAGTGTGGTCAAGAGTCCATGCAGGACACTCAGCTCAGAGCCTGAGGCTCCAGCCATCCCTGCCCTGCCTCTCGCCCCAAGCCCTGCCTCTCGCCCCCATGCCAGGCCTCCGGGTCCCTCTTGTCACCACCCTCTCCTCTTTCATCAGGTGCACTGTCCTCCCTGAGTGTGTGGACAGAGGTGGGGACACTCCCCTTGCTCCCTCCATGGCAGGGGACCTAAGTTCTGTTCCTGGGTCGGCCCCTGTCTAGTTGTGACCACAGGCCAGTTGTTCTCCCTGTGCATCGTCCCATCTGTAGAAATCTGAGCCAGAGACTCGCGGGCTGTGAAGTGGGTGATGCTGAAAATGTGTGGATTGTGCAGTGGCTGAGATCAAAGGATTTAATAAACAGGAAGTGCTGTGAGTAGCCCTGCCGTGTATTAATCACGAGAGAATGTTCATTCCTCCTCCCACCACCGTCAGAATCCTCCCCCTTATTCTCATTACAGTGCAAGGGCGCTGGAGGCAGCAGGAGGAGGGAGGGTAGGAAACCTGAAAAAGCTGGGGTTTTGGAACATTTGACACTGGCAATACCCCTCGCAACAGCAACATGTGAGCACGCACACACACACATGCACACACATCGGATTGTTTTGTGCACAGGCCAGAGGGTAGCACATCCTCCCAGCTTACTGTCCTGATCAGTGACTGTCATTTGCAGGGACCTGGACTGGTTCCCAGAGACAACACCAGGGTGTGTCCCAGCAGAACAACAGCAAATCCACTGTGCCTTGTCCACACTCTGTGCATGTAGCTCCTGAGTGGCCTCCCTAGAGCTGGCCTTGCTTGTGGCCTCCTCGTGCTGGCAGGAGGTGCTCATTTCTGCAGAAACTGTCTGCAACATCTGCACAACATTCACAATCAGTTTGTGTCCTGTGAGTGTCCCTGGAGGGCATCTTTGAGGTCTGTGGGCAGGTGCTGAAGGAGAGTCCTAAGGACTGGGGTGATGATGGGAAGAGCTACTGGGGACAGAGAGAGCAGGGCCCCTCACACTGCTTCCTGCAGCTCTGTCCACTGAGGCACGAGGGGGAGGTGAACGGGCTTTTAGGCTGCATAGGTGCTGGCAGAGCTGAGCTGGGCTCAGGACACCCAGGACCTGCAGTGCAGCATGAATCAGATGAGCTCAGTTACCTGGGGGCACTCTGCCAGGGAGGCGGCTGCACCCACCCACCCCCTGAGGAACTGAGGCTGTCCCCTGGCCGGGAGCCCATGGCAGCAACTCCTGTCTCCGTGCCAGAGACGTACTCGCTCTGGTGACAGTCACAGAGCGTGGGTGGACCCTGGACACCCAGGGAACACTGGCAGCTGGTGGATGACACAGTTCATAGCAGCGGGACACCCTGGTTTGGTGTCTTCGGGACCAGCCTGGGAATCTGCTCAGGAGGGTGGACGTGGGGAGGTTGATCCTCCTGAAACAGCAGGAGAGAATGTGTCCTTCATTCCAGCCTCCAATAGAGAGTGAGTCAGCGTGTTTTCCTTGAGCCAGCAGGTCTGGGTGGTTTGGTGGCAGTCCTGGCAAACAACAGGGACCCCCTAAGAACAGTGTGTTCAGGGCACCCCCTGCAGGGCTGGGCTCCTGGCAGATGCCTTTGTCTCTATGCCCACAGTCCCCTGGGGAGGGCCCTCCTGTCCTGGGTGTCCCTCCCCCAGCTTGTGTGAATTCCCTCCCCAGGAGCCTGTTGCACCCCAGGAAGCAAAGAGTGTCCCCTGTCACCTTTGACCCTCCCTCCCAGGCCTGCCCCTGTGGCCCCGGGTGGGGTCTCTAATCACACTCACAGGCCACCGTCCAGCTCCTGCCAGTCTGCTGGGGACGAGGTCCTGGTCAGGGAGGGGTGGCCCGGGACCCCAGGGCCAGAACCCCTTCAACACCCTTCAGATGGGCTCAGCCTCCCCTTCCTGCCCCGACAGCCGCGGCCTCTAGTGGTTGCAGGTGCAGCCCCGGCTCTGCCACTGCTCTGCTGCCCTCTCTGGCTCCTCCAGCTGGAGACAGTCTCTGAGACATGGGCGAGTTGGCAGGGGACAGCCTTGGGGACCCTCAGCTCAGCTGCTAGGCCTGGGTCAAGTCATTTCAGTCTCTCTTGTCCCTGCCCCTCTGAAACCGTCTGTGCTCTCTTTCCCATCTGAGTCCAGTTTTCACGAGTAAGTCACTAATAATGGCTGCCAGCTACTGAGCACCCAGGGTGTGCTGGGCTGTGTGTTAAATACGTGACAAGTATGATCACAGGAGTTCTCGCCCAGCCTCTTGTTTTCCAGAAAGTTTCTTACCCGTCAGTGAGGATGGATTTCCAGGTGTTGAATGCTCACCGCCACTCAGCAGCAGGTAACAGAAATGGGCCTAGAGGACAGCATCTCTGCCTGCAGCCCAAGCCCTTGAGGACGGTATTGTGCCTATGAGCTGTTCCAGTAAGGACATGCCACTGTGTGTCACACGGGAGCGGTGGGGCTGCAGAGCCCCTGCAAGCCTTGAGTCTGAGGCGCCTGCCTGTCTCCAGCGGGGCCTCGGGCAGCTGCCCTGCTCTCAGGGTCGTTGCTTCTGTCCTGCCCTTGGCCGCGGCTCTGCCTCGCTTTGCCGAGTCGGGGCTTTGCGGCCCTCCCAGCAGCAGACCCGGCGCTTTCTTCCAGCCAGTGAGAGGCCTCTGCATGGGCTGCTGTTCCCCAAAGCAGGTCCCTGGGGGTGTGCAGAACAGCAGCCCCTTTCAGGAAGCCAGCTCTGTCCTGATGGCTTCACACTGACACCTGTGGTTGGGACCAGCTCTGCCATCCTTCCAGGGTCCGCGATGCTCACGCCTGGTCCCCGAGCTCTCTGCCATCAGTGAAGCAGCAGGACTCTGAGACGACAACTTCCCTGTGCCCGTGCCCAGTCCACAGTGAGACCTGGTGGTGTGATTGAGGAGTTAGCACCGAACTGTCAGCTGGTGCACAGCCCTGCACTGGGGCGACCTCTTTCTAAACAACCCTAACAGAAGGCCATGCAGGATGCCCCATCAAGAGAAAGAAAGAAAGAGAGAGAGAGAGAGAACTGCTGTCTCATTTTGCAGCTGGCAAAAAGGTGCAAGCTGGCTGCACGGACAGCCCTGAGTGCAAGTGTCCACGGGACTGAGTCACTGGCCCCCAGAGGGAGTGATGGGCAGGGTCTCTAGACTTGTCCTGTTCCATTGACACATTCTGTGCAAGCCAACACTGTGCCCTGTAAATATGTGGTCACTGCTGTGCTGAGACACAATCCCTCCCTCACAGAGCTGATGACAGGCATTAAATCAGATGTCACACGTGTGGAGAGCATTGCATACCTGGGCACAGTGGCTCATAGTGCCAGTAATCCTGGCACTCTGGGAGGCTGACGCAGGAGGATCGCTTGAGTCCAGGAGTTTGAGGTTGAAGTGAGCTATGATGATGTCACTGCACTCTCCCTGGGGCGTCAGGGCAAGAGCCCTCCCCCAACGAAATGCTGGTTACACACTGAGCCCCACCCCACATGGGCTAGACCAAGCCCCTGACCCTTTGCATGCTGTAGTAACTCCCAATCACCCACCTCAACTGCCCCCACTGTCTTCTCTAATGAGGACAAAAGAGGAATCTTCTAAAAAGCTGAAAAGAATGGCCCTGTTACAGTAGGAAGCAGATCAAATTAGCTAGTGGCAGAAATCCTAAGGTGACACCCCTGAACTGTCCCCATTTGGTCACTGAGCCACCTGTCCATCATACCTGGCTACCTGGGCTGAGCAGGTGGAAAGAGTGAGCACACAGGCCTCAGGCAGGGATGGAGCCTTTGCTCCCAGGTGTCCTCAATGAGCTGATGGCCCCAAGCTCTCACTTTGCCATGTGGTGGAGAGAGGCGGAGGCCACATCACCTCAGCCTTCAACCTGAGAGATGTGCCACTTCAGGGGAGGTGACAGGGAATCCTGGGACAGGACAGGAGTCAGAAGCTGAGCAGGGGTCTGTTCCTGCTTCCTCATCACATGGGAGGTGTAGACAGAGCCCCCTCGCCCACCCTGCACGGGACACAGCAATAATCCTTCTCGTCACCGGGACACCAGGGGTGCTCGGGGAGCTGACCCGTCATGCCCGAGCCCGGGCGGCATCTTGGGTCTCGGAGTTTTGCGTCTTGCCCGCGCACCTCAGCTGTGTGGCTCTGCCCTGTTCTGTGGGTAAAGGGACACACGGTTATGCCCCCAAGGCTGCGGCTGCGCCAGCACAAGGGATGGTGACCGAGTGTCCGTGAGACTAGGAGCAGGAGGGGCTGAGCCAGCACGGTCAGGGCCCCAGGCCTCAGCGGGGGAGACATGAGGGGGTGGCCAAGGGCAGGGCCTGCCCCAGAGAGTCAGGTGCTGTGAGGTGGACGTTGTCCCTCCAACCTCAGGAAGAAATGTGACCAGTAGGGTTGGAGGTGTGGCCTAATGGGACGTGTTGGGGTCATGGGGGCAGATCCCTCCTGGATAGATGCGTGCCCTCCCTTGGGGTGAGTGAGTGTCACTCTCTTATTAGTAGCTCCAATGACAGCTGGCTGTTCGAAAGCGCTTGGCGCCCTATGAGTGTCTCTCTCGTTTCCTGTCTGGCCATGTGGTCTCTGCACGCCCGGGCCCCCTCGACCTTCCACCATCAGTGGAAGCTGCCCGACGCCCTGACCACGAGCAGACGCCCGCCTCGACCTCTCCAACATCAGGATTATGACCCGATTAAACCTTTTTCTTTATAAATCGCTCACCCTCGGCTGTTCATTTATGGCAACACAAGTCACACGAGGACACCTCGGGAGGAGGAAGCGAAGGTGACCCCTCATCCACAGAAAGCGCCTTCCTTAGGTGAGTGTCCCCGTGCTTGAGTGAGGAGGGTGACCAGGGCTCGTCCACTCAAAGGTGGCCCTTGCAGGACCAGGACAGCAGCCACACCCGGCAGCTGTCAGGCACGGAGCGTCGGGCCCCGCCCTGCCGAGGCTGCGTCTGCATGTCGGGGAGACCCCTCGGGACCTGCGCCCCTGCCAATGTCAGAAGCTCCGGTCTGAGCCACAGTTGGGAACTCAGTCCCCTGCTGTCAACCAGCCCTTTCTAGGCCACCTGCGTCTGCTGCTGCCCGCCCTGCCCTCGTCACGCCGGGCCTGGTTCCAGCGCCAGACCCTGTCGTGGTGGGAAGGCATGTTGTGGGAACAGTTTCACGGTCTACTCGGGCGCTGTGTTTGGGAGGGGACGACACCCAGCGAGACGCCCAGGGAGAGACAGGTGGTTCCCGCCGTGTCCCTTATCCCCGCTCAGCTCCGGTCGCTCTGCGCTTGCCTTGTTTCCCACACGTGTCCTGTTCTCTGTTGAGCCCATACACGTTTTTCTCTTTGACTGAAGCCTTTCCTGGGTGTGACCCCAGTCCTGAAATCACAGCTGCCTGAATCCCAGTCTTCCTTTCGGGTGTCTATATTCATCACTGCCAAGGAAGTGGGCTCAGAGACCAGGGCATTTGGACTCACAAAGGGACAGTCCTTCAGTGTGCACTGGGAAGTCCCCGCACAGCTGGCCATGGGATGTTCAGAATCTCTGCATGGAAGAGTAGCCATCCTATGTGTCCTCCACAGCTCTTACCTTTCAGGAGGTTCAAGAGGAGGAGAAAGACAAGCATCTGTGTTTGTTTGCATAACACATTTGATGTGACTGTTGAGATGGTCATGTGGTTTTGTCCATTATTTTATTAATATGGGGCCTAATTGATTTCTACATGCTAAGAGACCTGCTTACACTCCTATGATAAATACCACTTGGTCATGGTGCTTAATATATTTCTTTTGACAGATTCATTTTGTTATACATATTATTTTGGTGAGGTTTGTTTATATCTATCTTTGTAGAGATTATTGGTCTGCTGTTTTCTTTTGATGTGTCTGTCTGCTTCTGTTTATCATCGTAGAATTAGACTCGTAGAATGAGTTGCTAAGTTTTCTTTTCTCTTTGTCAGAAGAGTAAATGAATAATTCCTATTAATCATTCTTTAAACATTTGGCAGAATTCACCAATGAGCCCATCAGTGCCCAGGCCTTTCTTTGTGGGAAATTTTTAATTGCTAATTTACTCTCTTTATTAGTTATAGTTTTAGTCAGGTTTCCTATTTCTCCTTGAGTCTGTTTTGTGTGTTTCTAGGAATTTGTCCATTTCATCTAATTTCTTGGCACACAGTATCCCATAGTGTTCTGGCATAATTCTTATTTCTTTTATATCACTGTTGGAGAACATACTATGTATGATTTCTACTTTTTTAAATCTGAGATCCTAATTATTTGGTGTGCCTGTAGAATGTTCCATATGCTCTTGAGATGAGCCTTTACCTGCTTTTGTTGGATGGATTTTACTGTTACTGTCTCCTAAGTCTCTTTGTTCTGTCCTGTAGTTTGTCTTTTATGTCTGTGTTCATGTGCATTTCTATATGTATCCATGCAGTTCCCATGTCTGTTTTTCTTATTTTTGTATAGATTCACTTTTATATCTAGTATCATTTTCTTTCTATCTTGGGCATGTCCTTTATTATTTCTTGTTGAGTGTCTGCAGATCATCAAGTCTACAAGTATTTCTATGATTAAGTATGTTTTATTTGCTTTCATTGTTCAAAGATACTTTTACTTAGTAAAAAGTACGTGATTGACTGTTTTTTTTTCTTTTACAAATATTTATTGATACCTAATAATTGTATATATTTCTGGGGTACCTGTGACATTCTGATAAATGCCCACACTGCATAATAAAGGAATCAGAGTATCTACGACATCCACCACCTCTAACATTTGCCATCTCTCTGTGCTGGGAAGGTGTGGAATCCTGTCTTCTCACTATTCTGCAGTGCGCAGTAAATTATTGTTTATGATGCTCACACTACTGTGGTATGGGAAGCTGGAACTCGTTCCTCTCATGTAACTGCCTGTTTATTCCCACTAACCAACCCCTCTTTACCCTCTCCCTTCCTCCCTGGCAACCGTCCTCTCCGTGCTGCCTCCATGAGGTCCACTCTGTGGTCTCCCGCGGGAGGAGGAACACGTGACATTAGTCTTTCTCTGCCTGGCTTGTTCCACTTAACGCAATGACCTCCAGTTCCATCCATGTGGCAAATGAGAGAATGTTATTCTTTTTCTTGATTCCATCGCATTCCATTGTGTGTAGGTGCCATATTTTCTTCATCAGTTCCTCTGCTGATGACACTTAGGTTGATGTTGCATCATCGCTACTGTGACTGACACTGCAGTAAACATGCGGGGGACAGTGTCACGTTGACACTCTGGTGTGCTTTCCTTTGGATAAATACCCAGCAGTGAGATCACTGGACTGCCTTCCTGGACCAAACCAACATACACCTTCCATATATTGATCTGTGACTTCACATGTGCTTGCCGTCTGCCTTCCTGTCTCCTGAGGGCACTCCCAAAAACTGTGGTCCAACCACAAGGACACCACATGCTCAAGCCTTCTTCGGTGTGGCTGGCTGGGCTATGGTCACACATATTTGGTTCAGAATAAACCTCTTCAAATTATTTTACAGGTTTGGTTCTTTTCAATTGACAGCAGCTTGAGGATGTCCTACAACTCAACATTGCTGTATTTATATATTTATCTTCTCTTTTTCTTTCTTTCATCTTCAATAACTTCCAATACTATATCTTTCAGTTGACTGATATTTTCTTTTGCAGCATCTAATCTGCAATCAGTCTATTTCAATTTTTTTTTCCTTTTGAGACAGGGTCTCAGTATATTGCCTGGGGTACAGTCATGTCATCATATCCTACTACAACCTCTAACTCCTGGCCTCAAGCAATCCTCCTGCCTCAGCTTCCCAAAGTGCTATGATCACAGGTGGGAGCCACCATGCCTGGTCCAGTGTATATTTTACCACAGACCTTTTACCGATCATTTCTGGAAGCTTAATTTGGGCCTATTTTACGTTTTTCATGTCTCCATTTAACACTTTCAGTCCATCCTCTACCTTCATAAGGAAATGGAATATAATTATAACTCCTGGTTTTACATCCCTGCCCAAAATGTCTGCCATCCATGCAATTTGGGGGCTACTTTGGACTAATAACTTTTCTGCTTGTTTTATCCCATATTTTCTTGCTTCTGTAACCCAAATAAATGACTGAGGGAAAATTTCATCAATGGAGGTTTATGAAGCCAATACTATGAGGACTCTCCCCCCACCAAAAAGGAGAAACCCATAGACTCATAGACAAGCCATCACAGTTTTCCCTAAGGAGAGGTTGGAACCTTGGGCATTTTAAAGACTTCCAGACAGAAGGGAGAAGGCAAGGGGGAGGGGGCTGAAGAGGGAGAGTTTACATTCCTGTGACTCGCCCAAGAGAGCTACATTTTGCATAAAGAGGGGAGTGAAGGAAGCATCAAGGATCTAGATGTCCCTGGAGAAGTGGACGGATGTCTGGTTCTGTCTTCCTGTTCCCGCCAGGGTCTGTGGATGTTCTTTTCCCTGGGAGGAGTTTCCTCCCACACTCGTGCTCCTCAGTGCTCTGGATATTCGAAGGCTGCAGAGTCTTCTCTTCCCTCCAGACTGTTAGATACTTTGCCCTGGGGACTGTGTCTTGTCTGTTTTCTAGGTTTGAATTCCCTGCATTCCTACTCAGAGGGAGAATTCCGTGCCGCAGGGTTGGGGATGATTCTCAGGAGAGAATCGTGGGAGCAAGACTGGGCTGGGTTACAGCAGTGCACCCAGTGGGAGGCACTTCGGGATCATCCTAAATACAGACACGACACTGGGGCCTGGGCAGCAGGCAGCCACTGCTCCTGGATCACACTAGGAAGGGCACAATTGAGAGAAACAGTGCCCTGTGCTCATGGCATTTTCCAGTGGGGGAGCAGCTGGGATACACCAGGGCTCCAGCCCACTGTGCCACTGGGTGGGTGGGTGGATGAGCCCGAAGGGGATCCAGGTGGCCACCACGGTGCCCGCTGCGATGGGCTTCCCTGTTCAGAGCAGCAGGAGCCGTGAGAGCTGGGCTTGAGGGTGCCAGTCAGACAGGACCAGCTCAGAGGGACAATCTGGTTATCTGGGCCACAGAGCAGAGGCAGTGGCTTCAGTTCAGGCACTAACCAGAAGGACATCCAGGGACCTTGACCACTCACTGGATATCTCCCTCTGACTGGCCTTCCTGCAAGTCATCTTAACCCAAATCACAATCTGGCCCAGACAACACCAGGACAGTCTGGTGGTGCCAGCCCCAAATCCACAACTGACCCATGCTCTCCTGAGCCTGCAGGGAGGGCTGGAGGGATGGGCAGCCTGAGGGCCTCAGATCTGGGTGACCTGGGCCAGCCCTGCTCATCGCTGAGACCAAAGCCCCCTGGGCTGGAGGGAGAGGGTGACACAGATGGAGAAGGGGTTTGTGTCTCACTTCCCCATCTGCATGTATCACTGTGGCATGAGTACCAGTGCTGTCCCATGTCTGACAGTAATAATCAGCCTCGTCCCCAGCCTGGGCCCCGCTGATGGTCAGGGTGGCCGTGTTCCCTGATATGGAGCCAGAGAATCGCTCAGGGATCCCTGAGGGCCGGTTGCTATCTGCATAGATGAGCAGCACGGGGGACTGGCCTGGCTTCTGCTGGTACCAGTTTGCAAATAAGCTTCCTATCTCATCTCCCTGGCAGGTGATCCTGGCCGTCTGTCCCAAGGCCACAGACACTGCAGGCACCTGAGTCAGCTGAGAGGCCACAGAACCTGCAAGAGAGGACAGGAGAGGTGGGTCTGAGGGTGACGGTCTCATTCCCAGAGGGCCCCACACCCGACAGCATCCCCTGTGCTGAGCTGAAGGTCAGGCCAGGCTGAGCCCTGGTGCTGTGGGGGCTGAGCCTGGGGCGGCACCTGTGCAGAGAGTGAGGAGGGGCAACAGGAGAGGGGTCCAGGCCATGGTGACACCCGGAGCTCTGCCTCTGACCCACAGCTGGGGAGGGACCTGCGGGGCACGATTATCACAGGAGGGGAGGCTCTTCATGCAAATCTACTTCCTTCCTCTTCTGAGTTGCTGGGTGGTTTTCTGGTGATCAGAGTTTGCAAATCATTCTTTATTTTCCAAAGTGTCAGAGATGTTTTCTAAGCCCTGAGCGTGAGGGCCTCAAGCTGGTAATTTCTCAAGTTCATTAAAGGGCCAGGTGTTTATCAGGAATGGAGAGTGGATTTCACCTAATAGAAGGGCCTGGAAGGAAGCCTCAGTCATACGTTTTGCACCTGAGCTCCACCAGGGGACTTGGAGCTATTCAGGTCCCCAAACCAGGACCCACAGTATGCTCCCTGGTGTCCATGGGAGGAATGTCATCCTACATGTGTCACTAGTTCATGCACCATGACTACTTCTGAGCACTTACTATGTGCCACATGCACTGGTGAGTGACTTACAATTGTAACCTAAGGAAGATTTTCACAGTGTGTGAGAGGAGGACGAGGAGTCCTATGCTCAGGCCCAAGCTTCACCAGGGCTTAATGTTGAGAGGGGAAATGTTCTTCCCCATGTCCCACAGACAGCAGAGTGGAGTCAGGATCCCCCAGGAGACTCCCCTGGGAGCCTGACCTTCCCCCTCCCTGCCCTGCCCCCACCTGAGCCCTGACTCCTCCTGCCCCTCATCCCTCATCCCATCATCAGGGTCCCTGTTGATGTCCTTCGCTAGTGCTGCCATCACAGAGTGCCAAAGTCCCAGTGGCCTGAACAGCAATGCTTACCTTCTGGCAGTTCTGAAGCTGCGAGAACATAGTGGTGTCTGCATGTTGCTTTCTCCTGATTTCTCTCTCCTTGGCCTGCAGGGGCGACCTTCTTGCTGTGACCTCACAGGGTCTCTGCTCTGCATGGTCATCTCTGCTGTCTCATGTCGGTGTGTCCAAAGTATCTCTCCTTAAGAAGACACCTGTCAATTGGATCAGGTCTCCCCACCCCTGCAATGTCCTCATTGTCACTTAATCGCCTCTCTACAGACCCTGTGTCCCAGTTCAGTCCCACACTGTGGGTAGGAGCTTCATCATATGAATCTGAGGGGAACATAATTCCCTAGTATCTTTCCACCCTGTGGACTCCCCAGAATCAGTTCAGTCTCACTTGTAAATCCACGACCTCCTTCCCAACTGCCCCAAATCCTCCACTAATTCAGCATCCACTGTGAGACCCAAATCTCATCTGAATATCACCCAAATCAAGTGCAGGTGGGTCTCCTGGTTTGATTCACTGGAGGCTTTGAATAATATCAGCTCTGTGGAGTTTCACCTGCCCTCCCTGTTATCATCTGGGTGTTTGGAAAAGTCAAAGCTCCCAGTTTCCTTGCTAAAATTGAAGACACAGAGCAAGAAGCAGCAGCGACGTGTGTGAGTTACATACAGGGTCATGGTGTATGTGCTGTCTTGATATCATTAAAGTAAGAATTCAAATGCCCATGAAATGGAATTTCATAAGCAGTCTTGGCAGTGTATGGAAAAGAGCCATAGTTGATACAGAAAATGAAATTTAAAATACCATGATTATATTGTTTGAAGAGGATAATATGTCCCAACTAACTAAGATAAATCCTAGTCAGAAACAGTAGAGTCAAAGAAGATGAATCTCCAATGTGCATGTGACACTATGATTTCCAAATCCAGCCTTGAGCGCCAACGTGATGATGTGAAAATAAAGAAACCTGGCAGTGGTTACGCCAACATGCAGTGTTCGCCTAGCTGACCTTGAGGTTTCCTTGTGGGCTGAGGGTGCCCTTGATAGGAGGGAAGGAGGGTGCACAATGACATGTCCTCATACCCAGGAGCAAGGGTGACATTATGTGTTCCTGCAAATGATGACTTGCCACATGAGCACATGCATGGAATGTCCTGCAGCCTTGTCATGAATGATGCCTGGGATGTCTCGGGAAAGATGTACTAGAAATGGTGAATGTGACAATCTTAGACATGGAGCACCAGGACAGGGACCTCACCCTTCACTCCACCCTATGTACGGTCTCTAGGAAGCAGACCTAGAGAAGGAACATGGGCCTATGTGATCTATTGAGGAATGTTCTCGAAAGAAACCAGAAAAGGAGAATGAGGAAGCGGGAGGGGAAGGGACAGAGGTGAAGCCTGGCTGCAGCCTGCTCCCGTGGGGAACTCTGAATGACAACTGCACCTGGGGTGTGTCCAGCTTGGAGGCCAGGGCGCAGGGCTGTGTCCCCTGCATTTTCTCTGGGTGTGGCGGTTGTGGGTGTAACTTCCAGACACCCCTTCACGAGACAACTTCAGCTGAGAACCCCCGGTCACCTGCAGGAAGGCTGCTGGCTGGGAGGCGGGCACAGCAGCTGTACGGTGGCACCGACAGCACCGGGAGTGTTTTTGCATGAAAAAAATGAGTGTCAAAAAAGTGGAAGTTGACGCCTTGGTCAAGGGTCAGGCTAAACAGGGGTGCACAGCTGGGAGAGAGTCACCCCAGGGCTTAGAGAGGAGGGACCCCTCCCCCGCCATGACAGCTGATCCTGGAGCCTTCCCATCCCCCGCTGTCACGGGCTCCTCCATCCCCTGTGGGTGCCAGGAAGCAGCGTGTGAGCTTTGTGGAAGGGAAATCGCTCGGGTGACAAGGCCCATGAGGTCCCACTCCAGCAGCGGTGGACTTGTGCTCTGAAGAAGCAGGTGACAGGTGGCGCAGCTTTTCAGAAACGCGTGTGGCAGGAAGCAGGATCCCAGCGGGTGGGGGAGGGCCGTGGGCCCGTGTAGGGGGCAGCCAGTGTCACTCTGCAGGCTGGTGCCCGTCACGGTGAGGCCAGGGCTGCGCAGCCCTCCTGGCGCGTCAGCGGGACACGCAGGGGTGTCTGCACACGGGGACCAGCATGCGTGGAGGGGACGCTTCCGTCCCCTGCCCCAGGACCTGAGACACCCGGAGAATGCGCCTTCAGCTGGTCGCTGCGCCCGAGTGGTGTTTGGGCCGCACAGTCGATGGGGAACACGCGGGCAGGGGACACTTTGCACTTGGGTCTATTTCCCCATGTTCTAAGATTTTCATTCCATTAGGATTTAGAGAATTGAAATACCACTGATCCCAGGAAGAAGCAATTGGCCAGTTTTTTATTATGAACTCTACCTTCCAAAGAGTGTCGTAACTTGACCAGATGTTTTCAAATTATGCTTAACAGGCAAACTGGAATATTCCTGATTTTCTTTGTACCGACAAAGTGCTCTTAAAAGGTCACCCATGTAGTGCTCAGGGCCATGCATTTGGGACTGAGTGTGAGGACAGGGGCAGGGAAGGATCTGAGCATGGACACCGAAGTGACCTTGTTCAGACTGTCACCCGCAGACGCACGAATCTGCCCTCAAGTAACAGGGACTGAATTGCTTAAACTGCAAGCTCCAGGTTACTGTAATCAGGGCAATATTTGAGATTTCCAACCAGGAGGTGTGGTGGTAGTGACTTCTGACAATGTGTGGAGCTACTGTCTGTGTGCTCACTAGCCGTCAGAAAATTGCTTCATCTTACCGGAATCCAAGAAGGATTATAAACACAGCTGCATATTCCGTAGAAAAATCAGGGAGAGAGCAGGAGTATATTACAGGTGGAGAAAAAGCGCTGCCACTTACCTAATAGCAGGGGCGCAGGGATGCTGCCGAGGCTGTTTCAAGACAGGAAACACTGGCCTTACCCCGCTCTGCCCAGATTAATTAGCAGCTGCAGTTACAGTGAGTGCAGAGTCTAGAAATGTATTTCATGAAGATTCTCTATGCTGTGCCTGAGCTTGATCAATTACACATAGAAAGACCGAGAAATCTGTTCAAATATGAAATGGTCTGTTAAAGAAAAATAATTACTCAGTTTCACACTAGCATAGGATTTGGAAGACAGGGGGCCCAATAGCTGGGGGTTAATAAAATAATAAAAAAAAATAATAACAAATTATCCAAAAGACAATGTGGAAAGGAAAAGTTTGAAGACAGGCCTAGTTCAAATTTCTTTCAGGAAAACTCAGGTCAGGGTTTTCCTCTGAGCTGTCTGACAGCCCACGTGACGGAGCTGCCAAGACGGCTCGGGTCCCCGGGAAGTGTCCTCTGTCCTGTCCCTGCTGTGAAGCCCCTTCTCCTCCCAGACAGGCTGGTGCAGCCCCAGAGCCCCATGGAGGCTTCCCTCTGACTCAGGGGTGCTGCCCCCAGTGGGAGCTCGCCCTTTGCCCTGAGCTCACCTACATCTGCCAAAGAGAACAGGGACAGTGGCCGGTCCCCTCAGACCAGGGCCTGGCCCCCTGCTCCGGCCTCTGAATGCAGCACCCCCAACTTGGCTGCAGCTTCCTGAGCAACCCTGAGCCAGGACCGAGGAACCAGCCGCTCTCAGGTTCTTGAGGCATCAAACTAACAGATCCCAAATATTCGTTCCCTGACACGCTGTTTTAGGAATAGGATCAATGCAGCAGTAGACAGCTAATGCACACTTTGTAATAAATTTGTTCCTGTGTATTTTAGGGTATATAGCATTACATTACAGCATATAGTCACTAAAATGGTTACTTTATTTTTAATATAATCTATTTAATTCAAATTTATGAAGTCTAAACATTAATAATGGCTATGTATTAAAACTGGCTCACAAATTCTAGAAAATTTAAATATTGCATCCTGTTCATCTAATATTTTATTATATTACTTCTCACAGACAGTAGAGTAAGCGGGATTCCAGCTAGGAAGTCGCTGTCCCCGTGGAAATTAGATGTCTTCCATGTCAGTGGGGAAGGGGTCACTCAAAGTGACTCCTCCCCGAGGGGCCATTTGGAACCTCCCAGCTTACGGGACACAGTGCACTTGTGGGTGTTTCCAGGACAGGGGACAGTGCTGTGGGCGATGCTGACAGAGCACAAACTGCGACACTCAAACGCTCCCGGAGCAGCAGCCTGAGGTTTTGGAGAGAAGAGAAAGGACAAGAAGAAAAAAGCAATTTCTTCCCCTTGTATTTATCCCTCCAAAGTATCTTCAGATCATCTCACAGGGTGACTGCTTCGGTACAGACGTGCCGAGGATTAACCCAGCAGGGAGGCCACCTTCACTAGAGCCTGGTGGAAAAGAAGTCTTTTCTGGAAACTTCCCTAATGACTCCTCTCCATTTAGGGTGAGATTTCCCCAAACAGCAGGGACTGCATCCAACAGGCAGCCCCTTGTCACGAAGCCCCGCCTGTGCAGAGCTGGAGACAGCTGCATGGTCGAGACCAGTCACGCAGGGAAGGGGGGCTGTCATTGTCCTAGATGGTCAACAGGGGAGCAGGTCGGACTGCAGGGAGGGGGAGGAGAGGCTGGCGGAGGAGGGAGTCCCCAGGCGAGTGGCCTGCAGCCCCTCTGCACAGGGCGGGCAACATCTTCAGAGCAGGAGGGGCCGTGAGCTCAGGGCGGGTTTGGGTCTCACTTCCCCAGGAACTTGCACCACTGTGGAGAGTGCCACCACTCCTAGGTGAATGACAGTAACAGTCAGCCTCGTCCTCAGCGCGGAGCCCCGCGATGGTCAGGGAGGCCGTGTTGCCAGAGTTGGAGCCGGAGAAGCAATCGGGGATCCCAGATGGCCGGTTACTGACGCTATAAATCCGGAGTTTGGGGGCCATGCCCGGGTGCTGTTGGTACCAGGAGACATCGTTATACTTCCCCACGTCACTGCTGCTTCTGGCACAGGAGGTGGTGACCGTCTGTCCCGGAGCCCCGGACGCGGAGCCAGGCTGGGTGAGGACAGACTGGGCCCCGATCCTGGAAAGAGGAAAAACACACTCTGGTGAGTCAGCTCGGGGGCCCGGGGAGCCTGAGGAGCAGCAGGGTCCCCGAGGTCCCCAGAGGCCCCTTCCCCGGAGGAGCCACCTGTGTCCTGAGTGAGCAGGGAGAGGAGGAGCAGAGCCCAGGCCATGGTGGAGACGCTCCAGAGCGCTGCCTGAGACCAGCGCTGGGCCTGCTCCACCCCTCTTATCCCTGCTCAGAGGAGGGGCCGCCATGCAAATCCGTCCTGAGCTCCTCTCCTGCCCCCCCCTCGCACTGGGCCTGCCCTCGGGGACTGCTGGGTCCCTGGACAGCAGGGCTCCGCTTGTTACATCTGAGATTCGCAAGGCCGCAGGACAGAGAGACAGAGTCACCGAGGCTATAATTACCAAAAGGAGTTTTATTGTCTAGCTCGAGCTAGGGTCCGAGCCCCCAGAGTGCCAGCGCAGTGGCCTCTTCCCCGGGCAAGGACCCTCCTTTGTGTGCCAGCCCCCTTTTATAACCTCGTTGCTTACATACTGGTCAAGCATCCACNCCCTGATAGGCCCTAACCTGTTCCGGGTCCTAGCTGAGAGACTCAGGTTTCCGCTCTCTTTGTCTTTTTCTTCTGCATCCCATAATATACTCATGATGCCTTGCAGCAGGCAATTAAGCAGTAAACAGCAGCTGGAAGGTGTCTGTTCCTTATAGCCCAGTACCTTACATTCCCCCCTTTCTCTTGGTTCTTACGAGCATTCTTGCTCATATCCAGGGTCTTGTATCTCTTCTGTTCCTAAGCTGTTCTTTTTAAGACTCGCCCTTTGGTATTGCTGCTGCAGTGCCATTAACTGCACAGTATTTATTCGTTCCTTTATGAAAGTGACTAACCTGTTCAGAATACATGGCCCAAAGGTGAGGATGAGCATGAGCACTGTTATAGGTCCTAACAAGGTAGATAGCAGGGTAGTTAACCACGGGGAACTGTTGAACCACGACTCAAACCATCCTTGTTGTTGCTCGCGCTCTCGTTTTCGTCGGGCAAGTCCCTCCCTGACCTTTGCCATGGACTCTCTGACTACCCC
>VSMD01015447.1:21557-39402 GCA_008750895.1 Mirza zaza | reverse complement strand
AGCAGGGACTTATCATCTAATCCCCTTCCCTTTTTTATATATGTGGAGGAAGATGTGAAGGAGTTGAGTAATGTGAATGACGTCACACACTATCTGTTGAGTAACTGAGATTAAACTCAAGTGTACTGACTTTCACGATAGTAATTCAATTCGACGTACACCACGCGTAACCTGGAAGGCATTTGGGAGAGACTATATGAGGCTTGGTGAAAACCTATTAATGTTTTTTGTATGATGTAATTATTTTTTTAAACATTTTAATTTATTTATTTATTTTTATTTATTTATTTTTTTGAGACAGAGTCTCACTCTGTTTCCCAGGCTAGAGTGAGTGCCATGGTGTCAGCCTAGCTCACAGCAACCTCAAACTCCTGGGCTCAAGCGATCCTCCTGCCTCAGCCTCCTGAGTAGCTGGGACTACAGGCATGCGCCACCATGCCTGGCTAATTTTTTCTATATATATTAGTTGGCCAATTAATTTATTTCTATTTATGGTAGAGACAGGGTCTCGCTCTTGCTCAGGCTGGTTTCGAACTCCTGACCTCGAGCAATCCGCCCGCCTCGGCCTCCCAGAGTGCTAGGATTACAGGCATGAGCCACCACGCCCGGCCTGATATAATTATTATCTATAAAAATACAAAAATAATTTCAAATGAGTAAAATTTTTTAAATTTCAATGAATTTAGGGGGTACAAGTAGACTTTTGTTTTATGCATAAATTGTATAGGCCGGGCGTGGTGGCTCACGCCTGTAATCCTAGCACTCTGGGAGGCCGAGGCAGATGGATTGCTTGAGGCCAGGAGTTCAAAACCAGTCTGAGCAAGAGCGAGACCCCATCTCTACCATAAATAGAAAGAAATTAATTGGCCAACTAATATATATAGAAAAAATTAGCCGGGCATGGTGGCACTCTAGCCTGGGCAACAAAGCGAGACTCTGTCTCAAAAAAATAAAATAAAAAAGATAAATTGTATAGTGGTGAAGTCTGGGCTTTTAGTGTATCCATCACCCAAATAATGTACATTGTACCCAATGGGTAATTTTCCATCACTTACCCGCCCTCCTCCCTTCCCCCTTCAGAGTCTGTGATGTCTATTACACTACTTTGCATGACCACACATAGCCATAGTTAGCTCCCTCTTATAAGTGAGAACATGCAGTATTTGGTTTTCTGTTCCATTCCTGAGTTACTTTACTTAGGATGATGGTCTCCAGTTACAACCAAGTTGCTCCAAAAAAAAAAATTTTTTGTTCTTTCTTATGGCTGAGTAGTATTCCATAATGTGTGTGTGCGCGTGTGAAGTTGGTCATATATATATATATATATATATATATATATATACACACACACACACACACAGCCCACATATTCTTTATCTACTCATTGGTCAATGGGCACTTACTTAATTCCATAACTTTGTCAAGGTAAATTGTGCTGTGATATATATATAAGTGCAGGTATATTTTTGATATAATAATTCCTTTTCCTTTGGGTAGATACCCAGTATTGGGATTGCAGGATTGAATGGTAGATCTACTTTTAGTTCTTTAAGAAATTTCCACACTGATTTCCATAGATGCTATTCTAATTTACATTCCTACCAACAGTATATAAGTGTTCCCTTTTCACCACATCCATGCCAACATCTATTGTTTTTTTACATTTTTGGGAGGGCGGGGGTACAGAGTCTCACTCTGTTGCCTGGGTTAGAGTGCTGTGGCATCAGCCTAGCTCACAGCAACCTCAAACTCCTGGACTCAGGTGATCCTCCTGCCTCAGCCTCCTGAGTAGCTGAGACTACAGGCATGTGCCACTATGCCAGGCTAATTTTTCTTTCTATTTTTTAGTAGAGACGGGATCTCACTCTTGCTCAGGCTGGTCTCGAATTCCTGAGCTCAAATGATCGGCCCGCCCTGGCCTCCAAGAGTGCTAGGATTACAGGCCTGAGCCACCATGCCCAGCCTATTTTTTGACTTTTTAATAATGACCAATCTGACTGGAGTGACATGGTATCTCATTGTGGTTTTAATTTGCATTTCTCTGATAATTAGTGATGTTGAGCATCTCTTCATGTTTCTTGGCCATTTGTATGACTTCTTTTGAAAAATGTGTGTTCATGTCATTTGTTCACTTTTTTGTTTTTGAGACAGAGTCTCGCTTTGTTGCCCAGGCTAGAGTGAGTGCCGTGGCGTCAGCCTAGCTCACAGCAACCTCAAACTCCTGGGCTCAAGCAATCCTGCTGCCTCAGTCTCCCGAGTAGCTGGGACTACAGGCATGCACCACCATGCCCAGCTAATTTTTTCTATATATATTAGTTGGCCAATTAATTTCTTTCTATTTATAGTAGAGACGGGGTCTCACTCTTGCTCAGGTTGGTTTCGAACTCCTGAGCTTAAACGATCTGCCCGCCTCGGCCTCCCAGAGTCCTAGGATTACAGGCGTGAGCCACTGCGCCCGGCCCATTTGTTCACTTTTTAAAGGGGTTGTTTGTTTTTTTCTTAATGAATTGTTTGAATTCCTTATAGATTCTGGATTTTAGTCCTTTGTTCAATGTATAGTTTGCAAATATTGTCTCCCATTCTGTAGGTTGTCTATTTACTCTGTTGATTATTTCTTTTGCTATGCAGAAGTTTTTTAGTTTAATGAAGTCACATTTGTTTATTTTTGTTTTTGTTGCATTTACTCTTGCGGTCTTAGTCATAAATTTTTTGCTTAGGCCTATGTTCAGAAGAGTTTTTCCTACATTTTCTTCTAGAATTTTTATGGTTTCAGGTCTTACATGTAAGTTTTTTCCCTTTTGAGTTAATTTTTGTTTATGGTGATAGGTAAAGATTCAGAGTCTTTCTTCTGCAGATGGGTATCCAATTCGAATGTGTAAAATTTTTATTAGTTCTTAAATGGTTTAAAATTTTTTAAAGTCTATAAAAATTTAAAGACATCTACATCTCATAGACACCTGTAACCTGTGACGTGCCCACTGAAAAACTCTACAAAAGCAACTCAACCTGGGAATTGGTCAAGTTCTCTGAAGTGGAATGTAACTGATGGGTAAAAAGAAATATTTGATGTCTCCCTTGCAGCCCCATTCCTACCAAAATGACCAGGGTTGAATGTCTGGGAGTTTTTGAAGGCAAAAGAAACTCAGAGGCTTGGGACTGGCACTGGCCAGACCAAACCAGCATAACCCAGAGTGTCCACTCTACTATGGGCCCCAGGGTTCTAGATCCAGAGTTCCTGTGAGCTGGGAATAGAAGCAAGGAGGGGAGGGGACAGGAAAGTTGGGGAGCAAATAGGAACTAGACACATGGGACTGTGCTCAGCTAGAGATTAGCCCATTACTCTATGACTATCTCAGCATGGGTGGTCTATGGTCTAGGCTGTAAAGTGTATTCATCCTAAAATGTGGAAATACTAATATGAGATCATACTTTGATGAAATGAGCACATGGAGAAAAACAAAGTGACTGAATGCTTAAAAGGGTAAACATAGGGATAGAGTGGGGAATGGGAAATGCCAGGGAAGAAAGCAAATTTTTCTTAATAAGGCAGTATTGTTTTGTTTTTTGAGACAGAGTCTTGCTTTGTTGCCAAGGCTAGAGTGAGTGCCATGGCGTCAGCCTAGCTCACAGCAACCTCAAACTCCTGGGCTCAAGCGATCCTCCTGCCTCAGCCTCCCGAGTAGCTGGGACTACAGGCATGCGCCACCATGGCCGGCTAAATTTTTTTTCTATATATCTTAGTTGGCCAATTAATTTCTTTCTATTTATAGTAGAGACGGGTCTCGCTCTTGCAAAGGCTGGTTTCGAACTCCTGACCTTGAGCAATCCGCCCGCCTCGGCCTCCCAGAGTGCTAGGATTATAGGCGTGAGCCACTGCTCAATGCTTTTATCCCTCTCTCTGACTCATCACTTATGTGTTTTTTTAGTTAATACATTTTAATAAGGTTTATTTTTTGGAGCGGTTTTGGGTTCACAGCAAAACTGAGCAGAAAGTACAGAGAATTCCCATATACCCTGTACCCTCATACAAGCACAGCCTCCCCAATTATCAACATTTAGCACCAGAGTGGCAGGTTTGTTAGAACTGATGAGCCTACTGACATATCACCATCACCCAAAGTCCATAGCTTACATTACAGTTCACTCATGGTGTTGTTCATTCCATGGGTTTTGAAAAATATATGTTGACATATGTTCATCATTATAGTATCATACAAAATAGTTTCACTGCCTTGAATCCTTTGTGCTCTGCCTAGTCAGGCCTACCTCCCCTCCCCCCCACCTCTGGCAGCCACTGATCTTTATAACATCTCCATAATTTTTTACTTTTCCAGAACTTCACATAGTTGGAATCACACAGTATGTAGCCTTTCAGATTGTCTTTGTTCACTTAGTAATATGCATTTAAGGTTTCCCCACGTCTTTTCATGGCTTTGATAGCTTGTTTCTGTTAGCACTGAACAATATTATGTTGTTTAGATGCACTAGAGTTTATTTATGCATTCATCTTCTGAAGGACATCTTAATCGTTTCCAAGATTTGGCAATTATGAATAAAGGTCCTGTTAACATCCATGTATACATTTTTGTATGGGCACAACTTTTCAACTCATTTAAGTAACTACCAAGGAGCACAATCAGAGTATGATTACTTTTGTAAGAAACTGCCAAATTGTCTTCCAAAGTGGTTGTACCATTTTGCATTCCCACTAACAATGAATGAATGTTCCTGTTACTACTCCACATCCTCATCAGCATTGGGTTTTGTCTGTGTTTTGGATTTTAGACACTCTAATAGGTGTGTAGTGGCATCTCATTGTTTGCATTTTTCTAATGACATACGATTTTGAGCATCTTTTCACATGCTTACTTGTCATCTGTATATCTTCTTTGGCAAGGTGTCTGTTAAGGTCTTTTGCTCATTTTTTCACCAGATCGTTCATTTTCTTTTCTTTTTCTTTTTTTTTTTTTTTTTGAGACAGAGTCTCGCTTCGATGCCCAGGCTAGAGTGAGTGCCGTGGCATTAGCCTAGCTCACAGCAACCTCAAACTCCTGGGCTCAAGCAATCCTCCTGCCTCAGCCTCCCGAGTAGCTGGGACTACAGGCATGCGCCACCACGCCCGGCTCATTTTTTCTATATATATTAGTTGGCCAATTAATTTCTTTCTATTTATAGTAGAGACGGGGTCTCGCTCTTGCAAAGGCTGGTTTCGAACTCCTGACCTTGAGCAATCTGCCCTTCTCGGCCTCCCAGAGTGCTAGGATTAGAGGCGTGAGCCACCGCCCAGCCGAAACTTATTTTTTGAGTCAATAAAAACTGAAAGTAGAAATAGACTTTCTCAGTAATTCACTTCCATGAGCCGAAGAACAAGAAACTTAGTGATTGGTTTCCATTTTTCTGAAGCTCATCTTCTCTCTTCAGTTTAGTTCGTTTGTGATTGTATGACCCAGAAAACATTTTGAGAGGTATATGAAAGGGTAAGTAAAACAAACCACTCACTCTCAGGAAACAGCACCTGGCTACCTGTTGTTGGCTGAGAAATTTCAGCTGACCACTAGTGCACATGTGCAGCTGAAAAATATCTATCTTACATGGGCTGCTGCCAATGAAGAGGGTTGCTTTCCTTTCCTTTTAGGAACTTGTCAAAGACAAAATTACAACAAATATAGTCAAATGATCTAATTGGCAGGTTTTTTTGAGACACAATGTCACTCTGCTGCCCGGGCTAGGGTGCCGTGGCGTCAGCCTAGCTCACAGCAACCTCAAACTCCTGTGCTCAAGCAATCCTCCTGCCTCAGCCTCCTGAGTAGCTGGGACTACAGGCTTGCACCATCGTAGCCGGCTAATTTTTTCTATATACTTTTAGTTGTCCAGCTAATTTCTTTCTATTTATAGTAGAGACGGGTCTCGCTCTTTCTCAGGCTGGTCTCGAACTCCTGACCTGCAGTGATCCTCCCGCCTCTCCTCCCGCTTCCCCTCCCGCTTCCTCTTCGCCTCCCAGAGTGCTAGGATTACAGGCATGAGCCACCACGCCCGGCCTGTAATTGGCTTTCATTTGTGATTCACGAATCAGGGCAGTATCTCCTCTAAAAATTTAGAAAAGCTCTTCTGATGAACTGAGCAGAGGAGATAGGCTTTATAGTCAGAAAAGAGCCAAAGAAGTAGAAATAAGGAACGAAAAGCAGATTGGTCATTTCAAAGTTACTTTCCTTGTAGAGTTAAAGCAAAGGGGACTTCTCATGCCAGCTCAACTGGTCTGTTTGGGGATTGACTATTCTTTCTCTCTCTCTCTGTTTCTATGAAGACAGTAAACAATTTAGGTTTTTTTTGGTGACATGGAACTTTAGCATGAGTCACTCCATTTTGGTTGGTCTATTGGGGCATAGTGTAAGAGCTCAGTACAAATTAATAGCCTCCGATAAATATATTTAACAGGATAATGTCTACTTCAGTGAGACTAGAACCAATTTTCATTTCCACAGCTACATAAGGAATAGATAGAAAAACTGGAGTAACAGACACTGTTTTCCAGTTCACTCCAGTGATGTGTTGTCATTGATTTGATTTTGCCGACATTACTTTAGTATCCTTTTAAAGCGACTCCTCCCTCACCCATCTCCTCCTACATCTGCCCATGGGCCCACCTTTTCCATCTAGCTCAGAAACTTAGGTCCCACCTAAGCTAGTCACATACCTTCCGCCTAAAATACTCTGCCTCGGCTCACTAACTTGAAGTTGACAACTTACTCCTGAATAATTTAACTCTGTTCTTGGAACTGAACCATCTTCAGACTTAACTTTCACTACTGAGGATGTGGGGAACAAAGGTGTCACAGACCCACTGCGTAATTGGCTACAGGGTACATTGACCTTTTGTCTTCCTCCCTGACAGCCGTGGCCTTTCCCCAGCCTGACATTCGGGCATAATGCCACCCCAGCTCGGTCTCCAGTCTTCACAGCCCCCACCTTTCTTTACTCACTTGAGTGTGATGATCTGATCCGGATGTTTTGCTTTTGTCAGAAGGGTATGGGGATATGAAAAAAAAGAGACAAATTTGATTTATACCGTGCTTCTACACTGACCCATTGCAGCAATAGCAACATTAATTCAATTAAAAATTCCACATTTCTACAAGTATATTTGGCAATATTGTTCTGGGAGGTAATTTGAAATATTTATCAAAACCTTAGGAATATCTAATCCTAGCACTCTGGGAGGCCGAGGCGGGCGGATTGCTCAAGGTCAGGATTTCGAAACCAGCCTGAGCAAAAGCGAGACCCCATCTCTACTATAAATAGAAAGAAATTAATTGGCCAACTAACATATATATAGAAAAAATTAGCCAGGCATGGTGGCGCATGCCTGTAGTCCCAGCTACTTGGGAGGCTGAGGCAGAAGGATTGCTTAAGCCCAGGAGTTTGAGGTTGCTGTGAGCTAGGCATGATGCCATGGCACTCACTCTAGGCTGGGCAACAAAGCGAGATGTCTCAAAAAAAAAAAAACAACCTTAGGAATATCTATATTAGTCAAGAGCCTTGGGTGTCAGAGACAGAAAGCCAGCTCAGATTAGTTTAAGTAAACAGGAAAATCCATTAGGTCAAGTTGTTGGACTAATTCAGGGGGAGAGCATATTGCTGGAACCAGGAGCTCAAGTCATGTCATCCAACATGATATTCACGTTTGTCCCTCCATAGCTCAGCTCTGCTTTCTTCTGTGTTGGCATCAAGATGGCCCTCATTGGTCCCAATCTTAAATGATCTTTGATACCACTTAAGAATTACAAAAGGAAAGAGATGTTTTTATCCAAGAATCATCATCAAGGCTGGGCATGCTGGCTCACGCCTGTAATCCTAACACTCTGGGAGGCCAAGGCAGGTGATCACTCAAGGTCAGGAGTTTGAGACCAGCCTGAGCAAGAGCAAGACCCCGTCTCTACTAAAAATAGAAAGAAAATAATTGACCAACTAAAAATATACAGAAAAAATTAGCCGGGCACAGTTGCACATGCCTGTAGTCCCAGCTACTTGGGAGGCTGAGGCAGGAGGATCGCTTGAGCCCAGGAGTTTGAGGTTGCTGTGAGCTAGGCTGACACCATGGCACTCTAGCCTGGGCAACAGAGTGAGACTCTGTCTCAAAAAAAAAAAAAAAAAAAGAATCATTATCAGACTTATTGGCCCTGTTCCTAGACCAGGTACTGTGTCTGCAGTGATAGGGGACAGGACACTCTGATCCCAGCATGGGTGGAAAGTCCCACCAGGTGAGGGAGAGATAGTTCCTAAAAGGAAATGGGAGAGTCGGGCGGGAGGCCAGTTCTAGTCTCTGAAAAAGGGAAAGGATTCTGGGCAGGCAGAAACAAGTGATATCAAAATACAATGTTCATCCTCTTCTTCGAGTATTTACCCTTAGGAAATAATCAGAGGCGTGAGAGAGTTACAACGTGATGACTCACAGAATTTTTTATAACAATCAAAATCCAGAAAGAATTGGCATGTTCAATAATAAGGGGTCCATTGAATAAATAGGTACATGGATTCAACAGAACACTGTGCGGCCTTTGAAGACCGTGTTGTAGAGGAAAACGTAATGACATGAAAAAATGTTCCAGGCATCTTGTTAGGCATAATAACAGTACGCAGAGCATGGCCCCCATTAATTATTTACATGTGGGCGTGCACAAAAATCATCTATTAATACATACATATACCTACCTTTTCATATACATTTTATACATATTTTATCTATATAAGACATAATGTATAATAAATATTATGAAAGATTGAAATAATATACTTTACAATGTTGATTACTTCTACTTGGTGAAATTAGGAGTCATTTGAATCATTCTGGTACTTTTCTCTATTTTCTATAATAAATGTGTATTTTTTTTTTTTTTTTTTTTTTTGAGACAGAGTCTCACTTTATTGCCCAGGCCAGAGTGAGTGCCGTGGCGTCAGCCTAGCTCACAGCAACCTCAAACTCCTGGGCTCAAGCAATCCTGCTGCCTCAGCCTCCCAAGCAACTGGGACTACAGGCATGTGCCACCATGCCCGGCTAATTTTTTCTCTATATATTAGTTGGCCAATTAATTTCTTTCTATTTATAGTAGAGATGGGGTCTCGCTCTTGCTCAGGCTGGTCTCGAACTCCTGAGCTCAAATGATCCGCCCACCTCGGCCTCCCAGACAGCTANGGCCAATTAATTTCTTTCTATTTATAGTAGAGATGGGGTCTCGCTCTTGCTCAGGCTGGTCTCGAACTCCTGAGCTCAAATGATCCGCCCACCTCGGCCTCCCAGACAGCTAGGATTACAGGCTTGAGCCACCGCGCCCGGCCTAAATGTGTATTTTTTAAAATTAAAAACATTATTGAAGGCCAGGCGTGTTGGCTCATGCCTGTAATCGTAGCACTCTGGGAGGCCGAGGCAGGCGGATCATTTGAGGAGTTCGAGACCGGCCTGAGCAAGAGTGAGACCCCCGTCTCTACTAAAAATAGAAAGAAATTAATTGGCCAACTAAAAATATATAGAAAAAATGAGCCGGGCATGGTGGCGCATGCCTGTAGTCCCAGCTACTCGGGAGGCTGAGGCAGAAGGATTGCTTGAGCCCAGGAGTTTGAGGTTGCTGTGAGCTAGGCTGATGCCACGGCACTCTAGCCCGGGCAACAGAGTTAGACTCTATCTCAAAAAAAAAAAAAAAAATTATTGAAAAACTTTAATTCCTCACTGCCCATTTAAAACTGATCATGCTATTTGTCTCTGTGAGAAAAGGAGCTGAAATGGAGGTCCTAATTACTGGTACATAGCAAACTTTGGTTAGACTTTAAAGAAACTAATTAGGAGAATAAAATTATTCACCAGCTTTTTAAGATTAGCTAAGACCCAAATGTATTCTTCATTATGTCATATTTCCATATTTTGAGGCTTTATTTGTATGCACGCCACTGACTTCCAGAATTAAACAACCAGCCAGCGCCATGCTGAAAGTACAGGCCAGGATATCAGCCCAGGGAGAGACTCACGTTATCCTTTCTAAACTTCATGATTACTCCTGAATGTATCTGTGGAAAGCCAAATGCATTCCTGCTAGAGACGGGGAACTTTTCTCGATAGTGTTAGTAATATTCAGATTAGAGAAAACTACTTCAGCAAAATAGAGAACCATAAACATCCTACACGACCAAACCTAAATCGCTTACTCCACTTGTTTCCATTGTCCTTGACAACTCCCTTTTGGAATGAGATTTTGCATCACCCAAAGAGCCTCTGCATGATCCAATCTCAGGAAAGAGGACTGAATAATTGGTCTCTCCCCAGTTTACAAATCAAATGTCTATGAGCCAAATCTTTGTAAGCCAAAGGGAGCAAAGTGACTTAATTATGCCAGTGACTTCCAGAGAAGTACAAAATTTAGGAGCAAGGATGAAAAGCAACACTCTTGGCCGGGCGCGGTGGCTCACGCCTGTAATCCTAACTCTCTGGGAGGCTGAGGCGGGAGGATTGCTCGAGGTCAGGAGTTCAAAACCAGCCTGAGCAAGAGCAAGACCCCGTCTCTACTATAAATATAAAGAAATTAATTGGCCAACTAATATATATAGAAAAAATTATTAACTGGGCATGGGGGCGCATGCCTGTAGTCCTAGCTACTCGGGAGGCTGAGGCAGGAAGATTGCTTGAGTCTAGGAGTTTGAAGTTGCTGTGAGCTAGGCTGACGCCATGGCACTCTAGCCTGGGCAACAGAGTGAGATTGTGTCTCAAAAAAAAAAAAAAAAGCAACACTCTTGTTCACTTATTTCTCCCATTACCTGTGTCCACCATTTCACTTGTGAGCTAGCCCCATTTCTCTCTGAATTACCCAACGTGAGAGGCAACTTGATGGCATGGGAAGATGGACTGCCAGGGTGCTTTCTAATGAAGGTGACATTTCTGTTTCTTTACACCATTCCACCATTGGACACAACTACTAATAGCTTGTCAACAAACAGTGCCCCTTTCTCTCTCTCTCATTTTTTTTCTTTTATCTCATTTATATTACAAAGGACAATCCCCCTCTCTCTGGCAAGACTGTTCTTGTCTCCTGAGTAGGAAGCATAACAAAAGGTGTCAGCCCACACAATATCCTTTCTTCCTCCTTACTAACAGATCTCCAAATTTCTTTGGGGTAGCGATGTGCCCAGCTTAAAAGTTTCATTTCCCAGGGTGGCATATATAGAGATGGGTGCCACTCAGATCCCCTTGCTTTAAGAAAGGACTTGTCACCCACCGTGAGGAGTGTGGTTAGCTGACAGCCTCCAGTGTTTAACTCCTGGCAACTTTCAAGCTGAGGTCATGCTTTTCTAGGGGCAGCCCCCAGCCAATAACTGAGCAAGATGCAAGTACAAAGGCCAACCTGTCTCCACCCCACCCGGGACTCCCCTAAAAGCCCGTCTTTGCTTTGGAGCTGCGCATTGAGCAGGCAGAGACTTTGTCAGGTCTGCAGCAAGGAATTATCACTCCCCTTGCCCAATTCTGCTTCCTGCTGCTTTCACAGGTGTTACTCCCCGTTAAGCCTTTTGCACACCTCACTCTATCATGAGCATCTGCTTCCTGAAAAACACAGCTGGTGACACCCAGCTGTTGTTGTGGCTTTGGCAGCCAGGTAACACCAGTTCTGGCCGGTGAGATATAAGTGGAGTCGTTGAGTGGGATTCTAGGAAAGCTCTTTAATTGGAAGCAGTCTCTGCTGACATGCACCTTTTGCTGTTTGCATTTTCCCTTCTTTTTACCTGGAATACAGATGCATTTTAAGGAGTGGAGTAGCCATCTTGTGACAGTGAGGTAACAAGCACAAGGTCTAAAGCCACGTGCTAAGGGCAGCAGAGTAGAAACTTGGAAGACACTTCAATCCTGGAAGGCATTGTGAAGGGATCATACCAGCCTTGATTGTCTACCTCTGGATTTCTTATTTTGTGCAACAAATAACCCCCTTATTTGTTTAAGCCTCAATATGTCTAGTCTTACAGTGGACTGCAAACCTAACTAAGTCATAGGACATAGAAAAATATTCATGCTATGTTGCTACGCAAAAATTGTAGGTTAGGCCGGACGAGGTGGCTCACGCCTGTAATCCTAGCACTCTGGGAGGCCGAGGCAGGAGGATTGCTCAAGGTCAGGAGTTCAAAACCAGCCTGAGGCCGGGCGCGGTGGCTCAAGCCTGTAATCCTAGCACTCTGGGAGGCCGAGGTGGGCGGATCCTTTGAGCTCAGGAGTTCGAGACCAGCCTGAGCAAGAGCGAGACCCCATCTCTACTATAAACAGAAAGAAATTAATTGGCCAACTAAAATATATATAGAAAAAATTAGCCGGGCATGGTGGCACATGCCTGTAGTCCCAGCTACTTGGGAGGCTGAGGCAGCAGGATTGCTTGAGCCCAGGAGTTTGAGGTTGCTGTGAGCTAGGCTGACGCCATGGCACTCACTCTGGCCTGGGCAATAAAGTGAAACTCTGTCTCANAAAAAAAAAAAAAAAAAAAAAAAAAAAAACCAGCCTGAGCAAGAGCGAGAGCCCGCCTCGACTAAAAATAGAAAGAAACTAATTGACCAACTAAAAATATATATACAAAAAATCAGCCGGGCATGGTGGCACATGCCTGTAGTCCCAGCTATTTGGGAGGCTGAGGCAGGAGGATTGCTTGAGCCCAGGAGTTTGAGGTTGCTGTGAGCTAGGCTGACGCCATGGCACTCACTCAAGCCTGGGCAACAAAGTGAGACTCTGTCTCAAAAAAAAAAAAAAAAAAAAAAAAAATTGTAGGTTATAGAGCAGTGTGTAAAGTATGGTCAAATTATTTACCTATGTGTATGTATACGTACATACATATATACACATTTTATATATGTTTTTATACATAGTATACACATTTTATCTATATAAAGATAAAGACGTGCTTTAAGAAGAGGAGGGGGAGGCCGAGGCGGGTGGATCGCTCGCTCAAGGTCAGGAGTTCAAAACCAGCCTGAGCAAGAGCGAGAACCTGTCTCTACTGAAAATAGAAAGAAATTAATTGACTAAAACTATATAGGAAAAATTAGCCGGGCATGGTGGTGCATGCCTGTAGTCCCAGCTACTTGGGAGGCTGAGGCAGGAGGATTGCTTGAGCCCAGGAGTTTGAGGTTGCTGTGAGCTAGGCCGACACCATGGCACTCTAGCCCGGGCAACAGAGTGAGACTCTGTCTCAATTGAAAAAAAAAAAAAGAAGAGGAAGGGGAAGTGATACCCAGCCAAGTGGGCTAAATCGACCTACTGTGGTAAAGGGGTTGGGAGTGACATCCAGCTCACCCCCTTCTCCTTGTCCCATATTGGTCTGACTCACAAAGAATAAAACAATCAGCATGTAAATATTTTCTTTGTACAAGGCACAAGGCAAATATTTATGAATTGTATAATACATGTATTGATTTGCCCAAGAAACTACAAAACAAAATACATTATTTAAGTAAAGAGATTATTTTTCTAGTAGAGTAGAAGAATTCCAAGTTTCTACCTTGTCATCATCTGGGACTTCCCAGTGAGAAGGTGAGACACCCAACCTTTAATTTACTGAATAAGGGAAACCAGGCAGCTTACCCACGCATGGGGTAAGAAAAAGAGTTTTTGAACTAGAAATCAGAAAATCTGAATTGGAGCCAGGCATGGTGACTCACACCCATAATCCCAGTGGGTCAGGAGGCTGAGGCAGGAGGACTGCTTGAGGCCAGGAGTTTGAGACTAGCCTGTGCAACATAACAAGACCCTGTCTCTGAAAAAAAATAACCTGAGCATGGTGGTACGTGCCTGTAGTCCCAGCTGCTTCGGAGGCTGAGAGAGGATTACTTGAGCACAGGAGTTTAAGGTTACAATGAGCTATGATCATGCCATCGCACTCAAGCCTGAGTGACAGAGCAAGACCCCATCTATTAAAAAAAAAAAAAAAAAAAGAGAGAGAGAAAAGAAAAAATCTGAGTCGTAGACCTAGTGTAGTAGTAACTTCATCTGTCTTCTGTAAAGGGGGTAGTATGACTTCCTTCCTTCACAGGGTGTTATGAAAATCAAATGAGATAATTATTATAATATGCTACACAAATGTAAATTAATAATAAAACAACAACAACTAAGGCTCTCTGCATGCCATGCACTGTGCTATTAATAAATACTTTATCGATTTTTAACTCATTCAATCCTCTAAACTATCCAATGGGATTATGTGATGTGATTATGAGGCCCAGAACACCTGGCCCCGAATGCTGAGGTCAATTCTCCCTGAAGTGTGCATTTTATAAGTGGCTGTATGATGCATTAGTATTTTTATATGTGAATTAGTATTTTCATATGCGAATGAATAACAGCAAGTGTGTTTAATTATGATCTAGTTGAACACTGAGCCACTTCTATTTCTCGAGCTTATTTTTAAGAAAAGAAGAAGGAAGACACGTGAGTAAGGCAGACTGTAGAAGGGAGAAGGACCTTCTTTCACCTGTTCCTCATAGGTTAGCCCAAAGAAGAGGGAACCTCTCCTACCCTTCTGCCCTGTCTCAATTCACCCCTTTTTCTGTTCCTCCTCCTAGAAGTGACTGAGATGACTGTTTAGAGTTGGGGACATTCATCAGCCCAGTTTCACCAGACCTATAATGAAGGTGAAAGGTTAGTGCCCGTGACTGTCTTGTCCTCTCACGTACTTTGGAATCCAGGTCCAAGGCTCTACTTCACTTCCTGGAGGAGTAGCAAGCGTACGTGAGCATTTAAGTGGATGCAGGTTCCGTTCTGTAGGCCCTGAGTGTATCTTCATGGTAGCATGCTGAATATGCAGGTGGCAGATCTACTAACCAGAGTATACAGTGGGAATCCCCACGGCAGCCTCTGCCAGACTCAAAATTCAGTCCCTAGGCCAGGTGTGGTGGCTCACGCCTGTAATCCTAGCACTCTGGGAGGCCGAGGCGGGAGGATCGCTTAAGATCAGGAGTTCGAGACCAGCCTGAGCAAGAGCGAGACCCCCATCTCTACTAAAAATAGAAAGAAATTATTTGGCCAACTAATATATATAGAAAAAGTTAGCCGGGCATGGTGGCACATGCCTGTAGTCCCAGCTACTGGGGAGGCTGAGGCAGGAGGATCACTTGAGCCCAGGAGTTTGAGGTTGCTGTGAGCTAGGCCGATGCCACGGCACTCACTCTAGCAACAGAGTGAGACTCTGTCTCAAAAAAAAAAAAAAAAATTCAGTCTCTAACACTGCAGTTTATCACAGCCTAACATTGTGGGGCATGTATGACTACCGCCTGGATTAAGTCTATAACCTTTCCATTTGCCTAGTTATCTTTTCCTGTAGGTTCCTAGAAGAGAGTTAGTAGCACCCTAATCCCCTAAAAGAAACCCAGACATTAATTTATGAAACATTATTTCCTTTGCTAGAATGGAACTGTATATTCTTCTACATCTCCAGGTGTGACATAGGATTTAACTGGCTTAAAAAATGCTTGTTGGATGAATTAGTAAAGAAAGTATGTTGTTGTTGTTGAAGTGGAGTTTAAAAGAAAATTTGGAAAAGAGAACAGGTTTCCAGAAAGATGAGAAGGTAAACTTAGCTTAGACTGAGCGAGGAAAGATATAGACTTTCATAGAGCTAAGCCAAAGTAGTCTGGACTGAAAAAAATGCTGGACTTTGAAGCTAACAGAAGTTTACAAACTAAAAGGAAAGAGTCAGACAGAAGGGCAAAAGTCCCCAGGGATTCGCAGAAATGAAAATTAGCTGTCAACTGTAGGCTGCTCTCCTATACACCTCCCTACTGGCAGGTCTTGAAATATCCACTACCTGCCTCCTGGCATTATCTTCAGAATTTCAGTTAAGATACCTGTCAATACCATATATTTTATTATACATGTTACAAAGCATGTGATAGCTTACACTTCTTAAAACATAGGTGAAAGATGGAGTCAGTCCCTACTTTTAAAAAATATTATTGTTTAGGCTGGGTGCAGTGGCTCCCACCTGTAGTCTTAGCTCTCTGGGAGACCAGGGTGGGAGGATCACTTGAGGTCAGGAGTTGGAGACCAGACTGAGCAAGAGAGAGACCCTGTCTCTACAAAAAATAGAAGAAATTAGCCGGGTATGATGGCACATGCCTGTAGTCCCAGCTACTTGGGAGGCTGAGGCAGGAGGATCACTTGAGGCCAGGAGTGTGAGGTTGCAGTGAGCTATGATGACACCACTGCATTCTATCCCTGACAACAGAGTGAGACTGTGTCTCAAAAAAAAATTGTTTAATGAGTTAATTGAATTTTTATCAAAACAATACATGTACAGTTAAAAACAATCAAATAGTGAAAAAAGGCTTATGATGAAAAATAGCAGTTCCTGCTTCACCATTCACCAATCCCCAAAATATGTCATAATAGTCAACTCTTTTCACTTTTTATTTATTTCTTTTGGCATATCTCTAAATAATATGCTTATATCTCTATTTCTTGATTTACCAATTTTAGAAATCTATTGATTTCTTTTTATGAAAGATAAAGGTCTAACTCTACTTCCACAATTTCCTTCTCTCCATAGAATTAGGTCACAATTTGGGGGTTAATCAGTAGTATTACTATAATTATTGTTTACTGTTGAGATAAGTGGTGTATTATGATTACAGTTATGGGTTTTTTGTTTTATATCTCTTTATTTTTCCTATAATTAGCCACCACCTCATGTTTTTCATTGGTTTAATTTTCATGTTCATAATCCTTAATTTTTCCTATCAATCTACTGTCCTTCTAGCAATAGTTATTTTCCAAATGCCAAACATATCAGTTATTTAATCAAATCCACTTTTTTCCTGAATTTCCTCATTCCGGAGCCCCCAGACCCCTCCTCCAATCTTGGCTGGTCTTTGGGCACAGGCTGGCCCACCAGGGACTTCATTTTGCCATTTTCTTACGTTGGATCTTCTATTTCCTAGATCTAGTTTCTCAGTTACATTAACTTGATGGATCTATACTTCTCACAAGTATCAGCACTTTGAGTTTGCTATTTACTATTCATTTTTATCCAATAAATAGGGCAAAGTGCAATTAAAATAGTCTAAAAACCACATAAACTACTGATTAACGGAAATAACAGTGCCATTGAACTCAACAAAACGCAGTGCCACCATGAAAATTCATCATTCCTCAGCCATATTCAATGTGGGAAAGGTAAAACATCACAGTCATGTACAAATAGTAAGAAGTACTGTTGGGGTTGCATTAAAGTATAATAACTGTGTGCTCTAGATAAACTCCTCGTTCAGTGCCTCTTCAAACTGTTATCTTAAATATATTTCCTTAACGTTTTGTTTTTTGCAGTTGAAAGATTAAACTGACCTTCTTTTGTATGTTTTGTTTCTTCATGTTTCTAACTCCTATGCCATCTTCTTCCTTAAGCTTCCCCAAAACAAAACTATATTGGACAATAATGTTAGTGATTCAAACTAAATTTTTTTCTGAAAAGTCCTCTGGGCAACAGTGAACAGATTTGCACTTAAGAAAAGAAAAAAGAGGCCGGGCGCGGTGGCTCAAGCCTGTAATCCTAGCTCTCTGGGAGGCTGAGGTGGGCGGATCCTTTGAGCTCAGGAGTTCGAGACCAGCCTGAGCAAGAGCGAGACCCCATCTCTACTATAAATAGAAAGAAATTAATTGGCCAACTAATATATATAGAAAAAATTCGCCGGGCATGGTGGCACATGCCTGTAGTCCCAGGTACTTGGGAGGCTGAGGCAGCAGGATTGCTTGAGCCCAGGAGTTTGAGGTTGCTGTGAGCTAGGCTGACGCCATGGCACTCACTCTAGCCTGGGCAATAAAGTGAGACTCTGTCTCAAA
>VSMD01015447.1:0-21540 GCA_008750895.1 Mirza zaza | reverse complement strand
AAAAAAAAAAAAAAAAAAAGAAAAGAAAAGAAAAAAGAAAGTTCATTAACTGTATCTCCTCTTTTAAAATCTCTAATTTTGACCTTAAATCCATTTTCTCCTTCTAGCCTTAAGCCTTCTTGACAACCAGCCCTATCTCCCTGTGTTTCTCCCCTCCTCCCTCCTTTATGACTTTAGCATAAAGTCTCTCTTATGCCAAATACTGTAGCTCTGTACCAGCTTCGTGTTCCAAACGTGCACAACCACCATTTGTTACTACTTAGGCCACTATGCCAAAGGCCCTTAGATTGATCCTCTCTCTGTTTTGTTTTTTTTTGAGACAGAGTCTCACTTTATTGCCCAGGCTAGAGTGAGTGCCGTGGCGTCAGCCTAGTTCACAGCAACCTCAAACTCCTGGGCTCAAGCAATCCTGCTGCCTCAGCCTCCCAAGTAGCTGGGACTACAGGCATGTGCCACCATGCCCGGCTAATTTTTTCTATATGTATTAGTTGGCCAATTAATTTCTTTCTATTTATAGTAGAGACGGGGGTCTCACTCTTGTTCAGGCTGGTTTTGAACTCCTGACCTCAAGCCTCGGCCTCCCAGAATGCTAGGATTACAGGCGTGAGCCACCGCTCCCGGCCTATTTCAATTTTTTTATTTTGAGATGGTTGTAGGTTCACCTGCAGTTCTAAGAAATAATACAGAGAGATTTTGTATACTCTTCATCTAGTTTCCCCTAATGGTACCATCTTACGTAACCATAGTACACTATCACAGCCAGAAAATGGATACTGCTGCAATCCATCAACTGTATTCGGATTTCACCAGCTTTACAGGTACTCATTTTTGTGTGTATGTGTATTTAGTTCTTTGCAATTTTATCACATGCATATATTTGTGTGTCCAACACCACAGACAAGACACACAACGGTTCCATCACAAGGATCCCTCGTGCTTACCCATTATAGCCCCAGATGCCTCCCTCCCTGGCCACCTGCTCTAATTCCTAGCAACTACTAATCCATCCTCCAGCTCTAGAATTTTGTCACTTTAGTAATATTGTATAACTGGAATCATGTAATATGTAACCTTTTGGGATTGGCCTTTTGCACACAACATAATTTCCTGAGAATCCATCAAAGTTATTGCATGTATTAATGTTTCATTCCTTTTTATGGCTTAGTAGTGTTCCATGGTATGAGTGTACTACAGTTTATTGTGAGTAAAGCTGCTATGGGGTGAAGGGAGGGATAAGGAGAGGTTTGTGGCCCGGCGCGGTGGCTCACGCCTGTAATCCTAGCACTCTGGGAGTCCGAGGTGGGCGGATTGCTCAGGGTCGGGAGTTCGAAACCAGCCTGAGCAAGAGCGAGACCCGTCTCTACTATAAATAGAAAGAAATTAACTGGCCAACTAATATATATAGAAAAAATGAGCCGGGCATGGTGTCACATGCCTGTAGTCCCAGCTACTCAGGGAGGCTGAGGCAGCAGGATTGCTTGAGCCCAGGAGTTTGAGGTTGCTGTGAGCTAGGCTGACGCCATGGCACTCACTGTAGCCTGGGCAACAAAGTGAGACTCTGTCTCAAAAAAAAAAATTTGAGATGATATATATGCTAATTACCATAATGACAGGTATGCTAATTACCCTGATCTGATCACCATACAGTATATGTATTGAAACAGCACTATGTACTCCAAGAATATATACGACTATCATTTGTCAATTTAAAAAAAATAATAATAATTTTTTGAAAAAGCACTATGAACACTCGTGTAGAGGTTTTTGTGTGAATGTAAGTTTTCGTTTCTCTGGGGTAAATGGCCAGAAATGCAATGGGTCATGTGATTAGTTGCATTGTTTGGTTTTTTAAAGAATTGCCAAGCAAAACAAAGGGAGACTCTATCTCAAAAAAAAAAAAAAAAAAAATAGGTCTATAACAGCTGCCTATATCATCCTGCTCATCATGACCTTTGCTAACGGGGGAAAATGTTCATCTGAAATTTCCTTTCGAAGAAGTATTTTGAAAAAAGATAGCTTTTTTTGAAATGCTTGGATTTTTTTTTTTTTTTTTTGCCATATAGCATATATAGACTTAGTTTTACCTTACAAAGAAATATTTAAGTCATTTTGATTTAACATGATATCACACAGAAATGCTGCATTCCTGTATAAGTCTTCTTTAAATAATTCACCTTGCTGATTCTATTCTTCATAAAATTTAACTATCTGTTCTCACAGAGATAAAATTTTAGCTAACACCTGTCACTGTGATAGCCAATGAACTTTAGAATGATACAGCAAATCCACACTGAGTACCTCATCATTCAACTTTAGTACCTTACAAAACTGACAATGCTGTGTTGCATTTGCAGGAATATAGTTAACAGTACTTATAACTTGTTGCAAAGTGTTACTTAAAATAGTAGCTTTAGCACAGAGATTTTGCTCATGTAAAATACAATGAAAAGAAATGAGAGAATCTGGATCTGTTTATACTTTTAATTTATGCACTAAACCCTTCATGTTTTCTTGTCATAGAAGGTGCACCATCTGTACATATATTCACTAAATTTACCAAATTTAGTCCAACTTCATGACATTGATCTTGAAAGTTGTTGAAGATATCTATTCTCTGTGTTCTGTTTGCAAGAGTGCCCAAAGTGAGTAACTCTTCATAACAAAGAAAATCTGTTACAACCCAAATGAAACATAAAACCTGTGCTGAGTCAGTAGTATCAGTTGATTCATTCAAAGTGATTGAACAATATATATTTTCCTTTTGAAGTATTGCATGAAGTTATTCTGTTAAGATGAAGGATAATTCACACTGCCAATCAGTTATGGTGTTCCTTGAAAGAGACAGTTGTTTATACTTTGAAATGTTATTGGAGTCTAAGCATTCTACAACTTTGACAATGCATTCTTTCACAATTTCTACGTCACTGAATGGCTTTCCTTTTATCCTGAGTATATAAGCTACTTTGTAAGTTGCTACAGTGGCATTATTTCCGGGTCTTATTGCCACTTGAAAGAATTGTCTTTGCTTTTGCTTTTCGACTTTTAATTTCTGCAACCTTTCTTTGCCTCGCCCTAATTAAAAATATTTGTGATCCTTATAAGTGTTATAATGTTGATGAGCATTGATTTTCTTTAATGTTTACATTGCAGTATCACAAAGCAAACAAATCATCTTATCTTTAGCAGAAACAAGATAATATTACAATTCCCAATTCTCATTAAAGAGAATTCCTTCAGCATTCTCCTGGTTTTCTTTGACATGACTGGGCTGTTAAGACAGAATTAATAAATACTGTTGAGCTGTGCAACTATTCACAAATTCTACTTCAATGGAAACACAGTGGCTGGGAGCAGTGGCTCATGCCTGTAATCCTAGCACTCTGGGAGGCCGAGGCAGGCAGATTGCTCGAGGTCAGGAGTTCGAAACCAGCCTAAGCAAGAGCGAGACCCCCGTCTCTACTATAAATAGAAAGAAACTAATTGGCCAACTAATATAGAGAGAGAAAAAATTAGCCGGGCATGGTGGCACATGCCTGTAGTTCCAGCTACTCTGGAGGCTGAGGCAGGAGGATCACTTGAGCCCAAGAGATTGAGGTTGCTGTGAGCTAGGCTGACGCCATGGCACTCACTCTAGCCTGGGTGACAAAGTGAGACTTTGTCTCAAAAAAAAAACAAAACAAAACAAAACAAATAAATTTTTAAAAAAAGAAAGAAACACAGTGCACCGTTGTCAAAAGCTGATAACACATTGGTGTACTCGACCCCCACAAACTCTCACCAACCAGCCTTGTGAGGTAGTGGTGCCGGTCAGGTGGGGGAAGTTAGAACTAAATCATAGGGGGGAGGGGGGCATGGGCAATATATGTAACTTTAACACTTGTACCCCCATAATATGCTAAAATGAAAAAATTAAAAATTAAAAAAGAACTAAATCATGAGCGTAGCAGCTGTCAGTTTAGCCCTTGTGGCTTACTAATGTTCTAATTGTGCTGGTCAATCTGGGAGGGTTATTTCATTGTAACTTATTTTAGTCTTTGGCATTTTCAATTTGTTCATTTAAAAAAATAAAAATATAAAAGATGAACAAAAATGTATTAATGAAATTAAAGGATTTGTTCTGTAAAATTTGGATTCAGTCAAAAAGCTGCACTTAGGGCCTACAAAGCCACATGTGGCCTTAAGGCTGTAGGTTCCCCACCCCTGACTTATGTGTTGTCTGTGGCTGCTTTCAATCTAAAATAGAAGTATTGAATGATTGTGACAGATAGTACAGCCCACAAAGCTGAAAATATTTACTATCTGGCCCTTTATGGAAAAGGTTTGCCAACCCTTGTTCATTTTTAATGAAAAAAGAAATTGGTCCTTTGGAATGAATCCATTAAGCCACTCACTGCCTTTCCTCTTGCCTTATAAAATCTGTAAGCATTGTAATTGTGAAGTATTTTGAAAAATATTCATCATAAAATAGAATCTCAGTATGGGAAGTGTCAGGTGTCAGTTTAAGTGTGCTATTATAGTAAGCTCACGTACGACCAAAGAAGTATCTAGACCCTTGTCAGAAATAGTTATCTTTGAAAAATAATAACCTGCCATTGCAGATTTGTAGCTAATTTCCCTGAGCTTGGTTAATGTGAATTTGCCACGTGGAGAACCATTTGTATTCCACCCCAGCTGGAATTAGTCTATCCTGCCCTAATGCTGCCAGAATACTTCATTCTCTCTGTTACACTATCCATTTCAATTGGCCTTGTATTCATTTATTTTTTCAAACATATGTACTTCCAGACAGCGTTATAAACATCCTGTGTGGTAAGAAACTCTTGTTCAACCCTGTTGCTTTCATAGAGTTCTCACAAAGTAGATATTGATAAATGACTGAATAAAGGTCATTAATGCAAACATGAAAAATAGGTTTATAATAACACTGATCTTGTGAAACTGTGGGCAAAAAACTTCACCAGAGATTCTTCATTCTGTGCTTCATGCACATATATTTTCAATACTGTTTATTCTCCTTACATCCCTACTTAATTTGCTCATATACTGTACGGAAAGGAAGTCATCTCAAGAATGCCTACTATACAATAGCACTCTGTTGTTTAAAAACAAAAGAAAATAAAACAATTCTCTAGAGAAAGAAAATGCCTTGTCTGAGGCTTAGCAAATTTCTCAGGAAATTAGCATTATTGTGAACCAGAATACCCCTTCTGGACTTATTTCCTTAACTATTATTCCCTCTACAGTAAAACTTCAGCAGGTAAATGCATCCTGCTTAGCAATCCAAGTGACAGATGATCCAATAGACCTTTGCTTTTTACCTATTGTAAGGTTTTTCCGCGATGGGGAAAAGAAAAGACAGAGGAAGACTGGGGGCCAAACCACGTGGCTTTATTTATTTATTTATTTATTGGAGACAGAGTCTCACTCTGTTGCCCAGGCTAGAGTGCCGTGGCGTCAGCCTAGCTCACAGCAACCTCAAACTCCTTGGCTCGAGAAATCCTTCTGCCTCAGCCTCCCGAGTAGCTGGGACTACAGGCATGCGCCACCATGCCCGGCTGATTTTTTCTCTATACATTAGTTGGCCAATTAATTTCTTTCTATTTATAGTAGAGATGGGGTCTTGCTCTTGCTCAGGCTGGTTTTGAACTCCTGACCTCAAGCAATCCACCCGCCTCGGCCTCCCAGAGTGCTAGGATTACAGGTGTGAGAGCCACCGCGCCTGGCCTCACGTGGCTTTATTATACACTTGTGGAGGAGGTTCTAGGGCCCCAAGAGAGGGGGCCCCAGAAGTCGCCACCATTTGAAGGAGCTGAGGCCTTTTATATTCTTTGGGCCTGGCTAGGGACTTTTGGCAGGAAGAGCCAGGGATTTCAGGAGGGCTGGAGGTATTTGTGGAATCCAGGAGGCAAAATGTTCTCATCAGGGTGGACATCTGGGTGTGGTTCCTCTCAGCAGGGCCTGGCAGTTTTGTCCTTGGCCGGTCTGGTCTCCTGAGCCTTTTCTTTTTTGATCTAGTGAAGGGAGGGGGCCCGCCACCAGCCTTACACCTATGTGAAGTGATATTTATAGTTAGGCCCAGTGGGGGTCTAACTAGAAAAACAAAACAACCCTAGGGTCCTTTATTTGCCTTTTGATAAAGTGGAGCTCTTGGTTGCAAAGTGTAGTTTGAATTACCCTAATGAATGGGGGCTGGGGGTGGAGGTTGCCGGTTCACAAAATCCCAAGAAGAACATGAATAACCAGATAGGGGAACTTGGCATGCAGATGGGCCACAGAACAATGGGAACCTAGGACTGGATGGTCACCAGGGCCTCTCTGCTTCTCTTGACATGCCACCCTCATTCTTGTTCATTGCACATCAACAATTCTCCACCAGGAAGGAAACTTAACCAACCATACACAACTTCTTTTTTTTTCTTCTTCTTTTTTAAATCTTACAGCTTTACTCTTAGAGGGACAGTCCCTCTTAATTTTAATTAGAAAAATCCCATGGAAAAACTTTGGGTCTGAGTTGGATCAAACCTAACAGGAGACAGGGTCAGACACGAAAATGTCAGCCTCCTACACAGCCATGGGGGAGGGAGGAGAGGGAAGAGGTTGGGGAGAGACAGCTCCTAGGAGACGGGGCTAGAAGGAACTGGATTGATAGTTCCACAGATGTTCTCTGCCCTTTTTTTGAGGGCATGGGCTATCCTATTTACAAACAAAATTTTAAGGTTCTGGAAAGATGAAAAAGAGGGCCATACGCTTCACCTCAAATAACAGTCAAATAACAGACGTTCCTCATAGCAGCACAGGTGCCTCCCAGCTAAAGGCAAGGAGAAGTAACTGTTCACACTCACTTGAAGTACAGTGAGCGACAAAAGGCTTCCCATCAGAAGTGCGAACTAAAACAAAATCTTTAAGGCTCACCCCCTACTGGCTGACTGAATGGACCCCCTTGTGGCCTAGGGAATATCCTAAAACTAAATTACCTGCCAGGAGGAGGAAGGTCAGACAAGCCTCATCATGCCCCCCTCCCTTCTTGGGGTCATCCTTTGTAATCCATTAACAGGCCTAAGGGCATGCAAAACAAACCTTCAGGCCCTCAATTTACACAACAAATACATGTCCAGTGGCTTGGCTCTGTCTAACAGCTCCTTATCTTAAAACATTCCAAGTCTTTAGAAAAACTTTCAAGTCTTTGGAATCTTTAAAACCACCTATAACCTGTAAACCAACTCCACCCCCCTTAGAGATGGCCCACCTTTTCAGGCCAAACCAATGTATGCCTCCCACGTGTTGATTTATGACTTTACTCATAACCCCTGTCTCCCTGAAATGTATAAATCCAAACTGTAACCCAGCCAGTGAGTCTACTTGTTCAAGGCTTCTTGGGTGTGGCTTTGGGTCATGGTCTTCAAATTTGGCTCAGACTAAATCTTAAAATTATTTTACAGCTTTTGGCTTTTTTTCGTTAAAAAAAGGCATCTAGGCCGGGCGCGGTGGCTCACGCCTGTAATCCTAGCACTCTGGGATGCCGAGGCGGGCGGATTGCTCGAGGTCAGGAGTTCGAAACTAGACTGAGCAAGAGCGAGACCCCATCTCTACTGTAAATAGAAAGAAATTAATTGGCCAACTAATATATATAGAGAGAGAAAAAATTAGCCGGGCATGGTGGCGCATGCCTGTAGTCCCAGCTACTTGGGAGGCTGAGGCAGCAGGATTGCTTGAGCCCAGAGTTTGAGGTTGTTGTGAGCTAGGCTGACGCCACAGCACTCACTCTAGCCTGAGTAGCAAAGCGAGACTCTGTCTCAAAAAAAAAAAACAAAGGACTCTCAGATCACTGAGAGTCTTAGAATGATAGAGCAACAGTGATGAAGGTTCATGGTTAAGTCTCTACTGACAAAAAAATTATTATTTATTTTTTGCTCAAGAATTTATTTAGAGCTGGGTGAGGTGGCTCAGGCTTGTATCCCAGCACTCTGGAAGGCCAAGGTGGGAGGATTGCTTGGGTCAGGAATTCAAGACTAGCCTGAGCAAGAGTGAGACCTCATCTCTACTAAAAATAGAAAAAATAAATTAACCAGTCAACTAAAAATAGAAACAAAAAATTAGCTGGGCGTGGTGACTCATGCCTGTAGTCCCAGCTACTCGGGAGGCTGAGGCAGGAGGATCGCTTGAGCCCAGGAGTTTGAGGTTGCTGTGAGCTAGGCTGACACCATAGCACTCTAGCCCAGGCAACAAAAAAAGTGAGACTCTGTCTCAAAAAAAAAAAAAAAGAATTTATTTAACAGGATGCCTTGATAGAGAGAAACATTTTTTGGTTTCCTTTCTTTTAACCTTTGAAACACCAAAAATAACCCTCTTTTGAAGAGTATGGTTGTGTGAGGATTTAGGGAAATTATCTTTAGAAAAAGTAATGTGAAGATTTAGAAGGTTACATTCAAACTTGTAGACTAGCCACTCTTAGAAGAGAAGTGACACCTCCACTGTCTTAAAAGAGGGAGGAATCAGTGTATTAGGGCGGGTGCCCACAAGAAAGGCAATGGTCGCCCGAAGCAGGCACAGAGGTAGGGGAAATGATCAGGAGCAGCGTGGTCTGCACTGGCACCAGAATCTGGGCGTGCCTTTTGCTTCTGGCTGGAGATCAGTGTTTCCCCCGGGAAAGGCTGGCGCTGGGACCAGGGGACGAGTTTGCTGCAAGTGGCCATCATGCCAGCACCTGGCATGGCTGGACTGGGAAAACCACCACTCTCGCACTGCAGTCCAGGGAATAAATGCCCAGGCAGCCTGCCACTTTGCTCTTTAAATCCCCGTTTATTTTTGTGCTTCGAAGGAGCCGCCCATGAATGTTCCAGTCACTGTGTGAGTCAGAGCCTTGTTCCCCAAGTGCCAGGGCAATGCTGCATCCATCCCACCCTCTCCCCCTGCTTCCTGGACTCACTCTGGGACACCACTCCAGCCCCCTGGAGTGGTGGAACTAGGGACTGGGCGGGTCTCAAAACCTGGGTCTAGCTCCAGGATTGCAGAGGGTGGAGAAGTCGGGGAGAATTGGGCTCTAGTTATGTGGCTATGTGATAAAAAGTGGCATTCGAATCACTGAAGAAAAGGATGGATCATTCAAAAATGTTGGGAAAATTGGCTAGCCATTAGAGAGAAAATATTAGGTCCTTACCTCACTGTATCTAAATAAATTGTAGAGAGGCCAAAGATTTAAATGTAAATACTCTTAAACATAAAAGTTAAAGAATGTAGGGAAAAAGTGATAAATAAATGTTGAGTACAACCAATTGAAAACTGTGTGGCAAGAAAAATATCATATATAAGGCTGAAAGACAAATGACAAACTAAGGAACATATTAATGACACTATGCAAGGCAAAGAGTTAATATCCACAATAATAAAAAAGCTTGGGCCAGGCGCCATGGCTCACGCCTGTAATCCTAGCACTCTAGGAGGCCGAGGCAAGCAGATCACTCAAGGTCAGGAGTTTGAGACCAGCCTGAGGAAGAGTGAGACCCTGTCTCTGCTAAAAATAGAAAGAAATTTTCTGGACAACCAAAAAGATATATATATATATATATATATATATATATAAATAAAATTAGCCAGGCATGGTGGCGCATGCCTGTAGTTCTGGCTGCTCGGGAGGCTGAGGCAGAAGGATTGCTTGAGCCCAGGAGTTTGAGGTTGCTGTGAACTAGGCTGATGCCACGGCACTCTAGCCCAGGCAACGGAATGAGATGCTGTCTCAAAAAATAAATAAATAAATAACCTAAGATGTATTTACTCCTCAGTACAACAATTCTACTTGTAGGACTTTACTCCAAGGAGATAATACACAAATTTGAAAAGATGTATTCACACTTTGTTTATAATTTTGAAAAATAGGAAACAAATTTAATGTCCCTCAGGAGGGGCTGGCTAAGTAAATTGCGGTCTAAGCATCCATGGAATGCTATGCAGCCCTTTAAAAAAACAATGTAAATCTATGTTAGTGCAGAAAGCCAGCTTCAATTATTGATTCCTGAGGCCCAACCATTCAGTTATGTCAATTGTTAGTCTTCGTCATCAGCAGAATGTCTGATAATCCCACCCTTGTTAATCATAGAGTCTGACACCTGGTCATCATCTTCCAAACCACTCTCATCCCAGGTGACACGAATATCAGTGTGAACAAACCATCCCATTTCCAATCTCAGGAATTTTTGAACTTTTTTTTTTAATTTTATTATATTATTTTATATTTCTTTTTTCCTTTTTCTTTTTCCCCCCCCCAAATGTAAGAACGTGTTCTGTAATATGAACTTTTGATTTACAATAAAATACAGCAGATTGCTACACCATAGTCACAAACTCACGGCCAATGTATGCACAAATTGCCTCACCTTTAAAATTACTAAATCAGATCTCCATTCCTCTGACCACATTCTCTTATCCTCTCAAGTGGCCTGCTCGGCTGTCATAATACACTGTCCTCCTTCTGCTCCAGGTCTTCTAATCCACCACCTTCCCCCATTCATCCAAGACGTAATAACTGGCCATTTCAGACGTTCTCCTGCCAACATCTTAAACATCTTTGCTTCATTATTCTCATCGTACCTGCTGCAAAATCTCCAACCTTTTAGTTTGTTTCGCACGCAGACTACCAAGCACTGCTAGAGAACCTCATCCTGGCAGATGGGTACTGCTATTGGGTGAGATCTGCTAGTTTCACCTGGGCCCTTGTCTTGGGTTCAGTTCCCACAAAGGCAGAGCCTGAGACAAGGATTTGAATGCAAGTGGTTTCTTTGGAAATAATCCCAAGTAAAAGAATGAAAAGAATGAAGGGAGGGGAAGAGGAGAGGGGAGGCAACACAGGAGTGAAAAGGAGCAGATCACCACTGCAGGGGGAGGGAGCTCAGTTGCGCAGGGACTTGAGCAACCCACAGATGCCCCCTGTGAGCTGGCGCACTCATTGCTCTCTGTCATTGGTTGGGGACTGCGCCCCGTGGTATTAACTCCCGTTCATTCCAGGCTGCCTTGTGCACAGGCCACAGAAACGCCCAGCCAGAGAACACCCTCAGGCCAAGTTGTAGGTGTTTGCACTAAAAAGCTATTGTAAGAAATGGAAATTATAAGAAAAGCTCGGCCGGGCGCGGTGGCTCAAGCCTGTAATCCTAGCTCTCTGGGAGGCCGAGGTGGGCGGATCGTTTGAGCTCAGGAGTTCGAGACCAGCCTGAGCAAGAGCGAGACCCCATCTCTACTATAAATAGAAAGAAATTAATTGGCCAACTAAAAAATATATATATAGAAAAAATTAGCCGGGCATAGTGGCACATGCCTGTAGTCCCAGCTACTTGGGAGGCTGAGGCAGCAGGATTGCTTGAGCCCAGGAGTCTGAGGTTGCTGTGAGCTAGGCTGACGCCACGGCACTCACTCTAGCCTGGGCAATGAAGTGAAACTCTATCTCAAAAAAAAAAAAAAAAAAAAGAAAAGAAAAGCTCAAAGCTAACAGCTTATTTTAGCTTCTGTCCCCCCAGCTTGCTTGCTTACAATGTATAGCTTAAGCGAAGCCATGACAGGCTTTAGCGGGTGCTGGGCCTCAAAAGGCGGTAACCGCAGATCATTTCCTGAGCAGATCATTTCCTGATAAGAGGTCGAAAAGCCCCGGGATAGGGGGGCCCAAACCCTGGATGACTGCAGTAAAATGCTGAAATAAAATGCAGAGGAAAAGCCCTAACGCCAGAACCAATCAGCTGGTAAGAGGAACCAACCAGAGCAAACCAGAAAAGAGATGGAATAAACTGCTGAAGAAGACTGCGGAAGGGGGAAGGGAGAAAACTACTTAAGGGATACCCATAACCCAAGGGGGTGTCCTTGTCAGAATAGAGGCCACTGCGTTGGCGCTCTGAGACTCAGACCCTAGCTCCCTAGCTCGAGCTAGTCAATGAAACTCCTTTTGATGATTCCAGCCTCAGTGACTCTGTCTCTTTGTTCTGTGGTACTGCGGTTTCCCGCTCTAACACTATCAGCATGTTTGTTCCGGAACTGTGAGTGCCAAGGAACACGGGTGGGGGACCAATAGCATAAGCCACAGCCCTGAGCATGGCCCAGCACCCCTACTGTGTACCCTTTACCTCCCTCCCTACAACTGTTTCAAAATTCCTCCAGTCCCTGCCAACCTATGATGCTCTTTGTTCCTCCCTCACTCTCAGTGGGTGACCTGGCCTCCTAGATCGCAGAGAAACGTTGAAGATCTCAGAAAGGAGCTTGCTAGCGACACTACCATCCCACCCACGTCCACACCCACCACTTCCCCCTTCCCCCCTCTCCAATAGGAGCAGCATTCCCGCCCCATCTAAGGACAAGCATCTCTGCCTAGGCTCGATCCTGTCCTCCCTCTGCTTGGCCACGCTCCTCGATGGAGTGTTCGACCTCTTTCTCTCCTGCCTCCTCTCTCCTACCATAAAACAGACAAACCGCCCTCCCTAGAATCCACCTCCCGTTCCATCTACTGTCCTGTCTCCCTCCTCCTCGTCACACCACAGCAGTTTATTGCAAGAGCATCTTATACATGTGGCCTCCAGTCTCTCCTCTCTACTCCGTTTCCAACTGCTGTGCAGTAACTACGCCTTGCCCGGGTCACAGAGACCTCTTTGTGGCAGAAGTCAGAGGACACCAGTCCTTATCTCTCTTGCCCTCTCAGCAGCATTTGACTCTGCAGATAAGTTTTTCTCCTGGGCGTCCAGGATAGCTATTCTTTTGATTTTCCTCCTTTCTGCCTGGCCACACCCTTTCAGTCTCGTTATTCATTTCCTCAGTGACACCGGTTCTCAGGTCTCCAACATTCTCCTCCAGTGGCCTCATCCACTTCCACACCTTTAATTATCCTGCCAAGGCTGATGACTCCTAGATCTACAGAAACAGCCCAGATATTTCTCCCCTGAACTCCAGACCTAAATATGCATTTGCTTAATGCACACACTCACTTCTGTCATTCTGACCAAGTCATTAAATTTTCCTTAACCTATCTTCTCGGGTAAAATATGGAATTGAGAGCACCTACCTCTTACATCCTTTTAAAAATATATATATATTTTTTGAGACAGAGTCTCGCTCTGTTGCCCAGGCTAGAGTGAGTGCCGTGGCGTCAGCCTAGCTCACAGCAACCTCAAAGTCCTGGGCTCAAGCAATCCTGCTGCCTCAGCCTCCCGAGTAGCTGGGACTACAGGCATGAGCCACCATGCCCGGCTGATTTTTTCTGTATATATTAGTTGGCCAATTAATTTCTTTCTATTTATAGTAGAGATGGGGTCTTGCTCTTACTCAGGCTGGTTTCGAACTCTTGACCTAGAGCAATCCTCCTGGCTCGGCCTCCCAGAGTGCTAGGATTACAGGCGTGAGCCACCGTGCCTGGTCGCACCTTGCTCTTAGAAGGCACTGCTAAATGTTTGGAAAAGCAAGGATGGAATAAAGGAAGGCAGATTCCATCCATGGAGATTAGGGACATCAGCCGGCGACCCAGGATTGCCCATGAAATCGCTTAGCTCCACACCAGGAGCTGGGGCCTGAGGACAGAGTCCTCCTCCCTGGATTTCCATCCTGTTGCATGAGACGTTGGCAGACACAGGCAGGGAGCCGGAGGGGTGAGGCTGACCTCACATTCATCTCCACAGTCCCAGCCCCTGTCTGTAGCAGGGAGGAAGGACTTTCTCAGCCCAGTACCTTTTTTGGGAATCTCTCACATCACACCACATGGCCAGTCACTCACTCCACCTATCTGCCGTCTGTCCTGCACTGCCTCACGTCGCTGGCACCTTCCTGTGCTTGCTGGCAGCACCCAGGAGACCATCCCAGCCTCAGCTCTTCTGCTACTCGGCGGGCGGGGCAACATCTGTCCCAAGCCCCAGGGAAAGTGTTCCATCCTAGGGCAAGATTTAAAAATTCTGCTTCATAGTAATTGCTCTAGACAGGGAATATTTGTTTGCTCAGTAATAATCATAGTCAATAAGTGAACTCTGAAACCGGGAAGAGAATAGCTAAAGAAACTGCAAGGACAACTACACATATGCTAAGGACTCTAAGCCCCACATATAACTTATATGTGTGTGTGTATGGGGGAGAGGGTATTTGTGTGTTTGCCACTAGATTATAATTACTGTAGGAAGGACAAATAAAGGAGTATTTATCCAGCAGTGATGTATGTTGTTATTACAGGCTTTAATCAGAGCAAAAGTCAGATTTGTATTCCCTAAAATAGCATGGTTAAAGTCTCTGAAATGAGAAAACTTAGCTAAACTTAGCTTGGAATGTTTGTGTCAGCGACGAGCAATTTGTGTTGTCTGGTCTGCAAGTCTCAAAGAGCAATTATTTGATTTCCAAGCCTGAAACTCATTTATCAGTTGTGGTTTATTAACTTGATGCAGCAATTTGTGAGCTGATGTCATGCTTTCAGCAGAGTGGTTTGGAAATGATCCACCTGGAGATTCATTTTCAGTGGAGGAAGTGAGAGGCGTGGAATTAAGGCAATACCTGGGCCCTTCATCCAGGGAAATTTGGAGGTTTGGAAGTACACGGTGTCTCGTATTATACGTTGAGTAGAGGGCCCCACGGATCTCACTTCAGAGGACATTTGATTTTCAAGCTCTGCATTTGCAGAGAGCACACACAGAATGGGCATGTTTAGAAGTTCGGGAATCTTTGTTTTGTTCACTGGTATTTCCTCAGTGCTCAGAATAATGCCTGGTGCATGGTGGGCTCTCGGGAAATATTTGTTGAATGAATAGTCAATATGTACACTGCGTGCAAGAGAAAAAGAACAAATCAATAGATATTCACTTGCCAATGAGCCCAGGGAACAGTGAGTAACAATATCACAACTCAGACTCAGTCACAAAGCCTGTTGGGTCACAGCGAAATAAAATAGAGGGGAGGGAAAAACCAAGAGTCAGAAGAATAAGGACTGAGGATTGACTCTGGGTTTGGTTGGGGCAGGTTGGCCCAGTGTGGAGGGTGGGGCGTGACAGTGGTAGGCTGGAATCAGAGTCAGGGGGACCCAGAGCAGCCATGGCTAGCAGAGCCCAGTTAGCAGCTGAAGATATGAAAGGACTTGGTCTTATAGAGAAGGGGCCTGGGAAGGACTAAGCAGCGTGCAAATGTCCAAATACCAGTAAAGAACCAGAGGGTAGGACAATGGAACTGAGATCAAAGCCTAGGCTCACCTGGCTAACATGGCAGGTAACTGGGGAAGGCTGTATCTGGGGGTCTACATGGATGCCTAGGGCTTTCTGGGTCATTGTTGGCAAGTCTGATTCTAAGAGTCACCAACTGGGCAAGGGCTGATACTACATGCAGGGCTGAGCCTACAGGTAGAGGGAATCAGATCGGCTCCCTCACCATGTGTCCATAATTTCCTTAACATGCTTTTGGGTAACACTCATCACACTTGCATTTACTTCAACACCTTTTGTTCCTTGCTGGTGCGTGAGGGCAGGGACTGTTGTTCCTCCCTACCTCTAGCACAACACTTGGCACATAATACGTGTGTAGTATTAAGAAAGAGCCAGAGCCTACCTATGAAAGAGGCTTGGGAAAGCAGAGATGGCCTCTGCAACACCTAGACTTACATCCCAGCCGTATTTCTCACCTCCTCTGCCTCTTGCTTCCTCGAAATGGTCAGGACTAGAATTAAGGAGAAGGAACGCAGACCACGGTCATGACCTGCTGTTCACAGCAAACCCCAGCAAGGCAGCTCTGCCACACTGCCACTTTTTTCCCAAACAGCACCAGATTTGCTGTTGCAGTTATGCATTCTGGTCTTTGAATAGTGTATTTTCTTGCCAGCACTTTCTTCTACATAAAAGAAGAGAGCTGGCCAGGCATGGTGGCTCACGCCTGTAATCCTAGCACTCTGGGAGGCCGAGGCAGGTGGATTGCTCTAGGTCAGGAGTTCGAAACCAGCCTGAGCAAGAGCGAGACCCCCATCTCTACTATAAATAGAAAGAAATTAATTGGCCAACTAATATATATATATATATATAAAATTAGCCGGGCATGGTGGTGCATGCCTGTAGTCCCAGCTACTCGGGAGGCTGAGGCAGCAGGATCACTTGAGCCCAGGAGTTTGAGGTTGCTATGAGCTAGGCTGACGCCATGGCACTCACTCTAGCCTGGACAACAGTGAGACTCTGTCTCAAAAAAAAAAAAAAAAGAAAGAAAAATTAGCCGGGCATGGTGGCGCATGCCTGTAGTCCCAGCTACTCGGGAGGCTGAGGCAGAAGGATTGCTTGAGCCCAGGAGTTTGAGGTTGCTGTGAGCTAGGCTGATGCCATGGCACTCTAGCCCGGGCGACAGAGTGAGACTCTGTCTCAAATAAATAAATAAATAAAAGAAGAGAGCTAATAAGACAGTCTGAGGTTCAAGGAGAGGAAACGTGAAGAGTAGAGAGAGGAAATAGAAAGGAAAGGAAGAAAAGTAAAATGATTCCATTGCCACTTGGGCCGGGACTGGATCTGGGTTGCTAATTGTTTTGCTTCCCAGTTATTGCCCCTTCCTGCCTACTCCTGACTTCCACTCTCCCACAGCACTGCAGAGGTAGCAGACAGCCACCTGGGAGAGCCTCCTGGTGACAGAGAGCCCTACCCACGTGCCAGTGCGGCGGCCACCTCTGTTCGGACACCCTGACTTCCGTACCACACAATTACAGCTGAGCTCTTTGCAGTTGCTGATCTCCTAGGACTTTCTTCCTTGTAGCATGAGCATCCCAGTCGGCGGGGCAGAGCTGGAAGGTCTTACGCTCTAGAATGCCTCCGAAGCCAAAGCTAACAAACAACTGAAAGAAGGGTGGATGGTAGAAGAGAAAGACTCTCTGTGTGCATATGTGTATTTTTAAACTAATGGGAAAAACGTTGCAAATAGAATCTCAGCAGGGCAAAATCTTATCCAATAGGAAATTTTAAGTGGTTCTAAGAAATACCAAATAAATTGTTCAAAAAAAAAAAAAAAATCAACGGATGATATCATCACCTCTAAAAGGACTTAGTGTTGGGGGGGGGCGGGAAACCCAGCAAACCCAAACTGGCCCACACCCATGAAGCAAATAAATGTAAAAGATAATGGGAAAAAACCGGAATGTGGAATTCTTTGACCCATATTTTTATAGCAAGTAAAAATAAAGAATTTCAAGTATGATCCTAAGAGGGTGAGGAGAACAAAACCAAACAAACCAAATGGCTTAGAACTAGCAGAAGTTATTTCCAGAAAGAGAGGTGCTGGCATATTGGGGAAGGGCAAAAATATCAGTATCTCATTCAGATGTACTGGTCTCTCAGAAAGGAGATTTTTAATTTTTCCTCTAAACACTTGTGGTGAAGTTAGTGCCCCTGGAACCCAGATGGGAAGCAAAGCAGTTAGAGATTGAGCAAGGTCACTCAGATACAGGTGGTCTTGCAATCAAGCTAAGGTGGGTGTTAACCAGGTTACTCTGGCAAGAAGTAGAATGCCAGTTAGAGGCTAAGGCACAGAGCAGGAGAGACAAGATATCAGTGGACTGAAAATAAAAAGACAATTGCTCTCATGGCATGTTTTACTGGTTTGGGGATCATGTTTTCTTTTTAAATGACAAGGGTAATCCAATACAGAAATATCTAACTGTTGTGCAAAGGGGTATGAATACCCCACTCATGCCGTATGGTATAAATGCAAAATACAGTTTATTGGGAGAATCTTACAAACACCCCCAAGTTATCTTCCCCAAGGAAAACGTGTAGGTGGGATAAGAGGTCCTGCTCCATGGTTCTCTGCATACTAATAGAGAAAGGTGATTGTATAACAATGGGAGATTTCAGATTGAGCTGTTTGGAAGGGGAGCTGTCCCTTGTCTTTAAAATAAAGATAACAGGCCTTGTGGTGGCTCACACCTATAATCCTAGCACTTTGGTGGCTCACACCTATAATCCTAGCACTTTGGGAGGCCAAGTGGGGAGGATTGCCTGAGGCCAGGAGTTTGAGACCAGCCTGAGCAAGACCCCATCTCTACAAAAAATAGAAAAATTAGCCAGCGTGGTGGTGCTCACCTGTAGTCCCAGTTACTTGGGAGGCTGAGGCAACAGGATTGCTCAAGCCTAGGAGTTGGAGGTTACAGTGAGCTTTTTTTTTTTTGAGACAGAGTCTCACTTTGTTGCCCAGGTTAGAATGAGTGCCATGGCGTCAGCCTAGCTCACAGCAACCTCAAACTCCTGGGCTCAACCGATCCTGCTGCCTCAGCCTCCAGAGTAGCTGGGACTACAGGCATGCACCACCATGCCCAGCTAAGTTTTTCTATATATATTAGTTGGCCAATTAATTTCTTTCTATTTATAGTAGAGATGGGGTCTTGCTCTTGCTCAGGCTGGTTTCAAACTCCTGACCTTGAGCAATCCTCCTGCCTTGGCCTCCCGGAGTGCTAGGATTTACAGTGAGCTTTGATGATGACACCATTGCACCCCAGCCCTGGAGAAAGAGCAAGACCTTATCTCAAAAATACAAACAAATAAATAAAGATAATATTAATAATAAAGCTATAGGAAAGTTGAGATAATTAATACTTAAATGCTTTTTTTGACATCTTATAAATTTAATTGTAAGAAAATGTAAATTCTACAAATAATAAATCCAAAAGCAACTTTAAAGTTTGTAATTTTTACAAATCAAGAAGTTTGAGCTTGCTGGGAGACGTCCTTTCATCGCAGAAGGTGCAGGAGTTTTGCAAGTGAAACTGCACCTGGTGGGCAGAAGTTCAGGGATCCAGTCTTCAAAACAGTTACTTCCTCCTTTCTATAACTAATTCCAGAAGTTTCTGAATCTTTTGCTATTTTATAAATTTGACATTCCCTGATTAAGTCCATTGGAATCTTTTTGCCTATCACATATACCCTACCATTTTGACAAACTACACAGTAGGTTAATTATTGAAATAGGCAAAGGATAAATTTCCATTAGTATATGAATCACCACTAACAATACATCTTAGCCAAAGTTCTATGTTTAGGTCATATCAAACTATCTCACAATGGTTCTATTTGATTCTACTTTTTCCACAGACAACTATCATTATCAGGAATTGTACAGAAAACGGCATGAAATAAAAAAGATATTGTTTCCATCCACGAAATCTAATATCTCATTAATTTACAAACCATTTGTATATTTGTAATATTTACTGCAAATATTAGTACAGTATTGTCTCTAACCAACACAGCATTTGGCTGAGAGATACAATTCTTCCCATTTAGAGACTAGAAAACTGAGGCTTGAAGTTCTTAATAGCATCTCCCACAATCCCATAGTTATTTAGCTACAAAGCCTACAAAATTCACCCTGAACAAATCTATATAATTGTTGCTACTAAGTCTATAAAATCTACTTTAAAAATATTAACTAAATCTTTGCACACCAGCACACTGTCTCTTCCTTGATCATTTTGACCTTTTTCAGGCCGAAGGTCTGTTTCACTTCTTAGAAACCTTCTAGGAAGGCTCACCTTCTGACGGGCAGATTCTCAGGCCAGCGCCGCTGTCACCTTCTCCTGGCGGCTCAAGAAAGAAGAAGGGACAAAAACACTCCGAAGAAGAGAGAGGACAGTATGTATAAACGAGGGCATCATTCCCAACATCAAAGAACTTGATTTCTTCCATCTCAACGTCCAGGAAAATTCCCACACGGTGAAGGTCAGGGCTTGCGGGAATTCCACTTTCTGGGATGGAGTTGGCATGGATTGCTCCTGCCTTCATGCTAATGGTCCAGAAGCCATGCTCAGAGGATAAATCGCTCTTCCTCTTTCTGTCAACCGACTTCTTACAGACACCCAGAGACCACTCTTTCACCTCTCCCACGTCAACCTCCCAGTAATGTCGGCCGGAGGAGAAGCAGGCTGTACCCAGGACACAGGTCAGGTGGGTGAACCGCCTGGGGTCTTCCCTCGTGTCGAGACGGGTCTTTGCACACCGGACGCTCCTTCGATCATCGGAGATGACAAGCAGGGAGTTGGCGGTGGCTGCGTCCAGGGTTGTATCTTCCCGGAACCGCTGGAGCTCACCGCTCACGTGCAGATTTAGCTCCAGGAAGGGCCCGTGCTGCTTGATGAGAAGTGTCAGCGCTCTGATTTGCCATTCTTCCAAAGGAGGTTTCTCCAGTGATCCTCGACACAGGGGACAGGTCAATTTTGGATCCTCCCTTTTCGACACCCAATTCTGCATGCAATCAAAGCAGAAAACGTGTGCACAAGAGAGAGAAATAGGATTGGAGAAATAATCCAGGCAAACTGGGCAGGTCGCCTTTTCTTGCAGACTTTTGGCCATGGTCCCTGAGGGTCACTCCTTGGCAGTGAGCTGAAATGGTCCTTTGATTAGCTTCTGGAAGCCTGTCTTGTCTGCAGAAGTCCAGATGATGTGTTGGCTGTGACCAAAGCTTCTCCTTGTGGGAGCTGAGCCCAGTTGGGTCTTTTACAGGATCTGGGAGGGCAGTCTCTACCCTAATCAGTATTTCTTTGTAGGTCACGTTCACCTGGAGACTTCCAGTGGAGATCTTGAAGGTTCAAAGTCTGCAACTCTTCAGCTCCTGGCCGAGTCTCCTCTGAGCTCTAGCTCAGACACTCTGCCTTTTATAGTGCCTGGGCCACAGGCTCCACCCACTCAGGGTCATAGGCCCCACCCCAAAGATTGTGCCACTTCAATCTAATCAGTTAAACTTACTCAGCCCCGCCCTTCCGTGCACAATTATGTCATTCAAATTTCATATTACAAAATTCAAAATTTCACAGTAACTCTTTGAATTAAATGAGCAAATCTACTGCCATCTGAACAAGATTCTCTAATTTCAGGATTCAACTTTAAAAAGCAAAATGTGTTAGAGATCAAATACAGAAATGTACTATTGAAAGCTAATCTAATCTCGGCTAATGTAATTAACAGTGTTAATGTCTCTGATACAATCATGGACTGCGTCAGGATCTAAAACAGTTTTCATATCTTTTGACTCAGCAATTCTACTCTTGGGAGTAGTTCCTGGACAGGATAAGAAAGATGGCAGCCATACCATTTTTACGCTTTTTTTTTTGAGACAGAGTCTCACTCTGTTGCCTGAGCTAGAGTGCTGTGGTGTCAGCCTAGCTCACAGCAACCTCAAACTCCTGGGCTCAAGCAACCCTACTTCCTGCCTCAGCCTCCCAAGTAGCTGGGACTACAGGCATGCGCCACCATGCCTGGCTAATTTTTTCTATATATATTTTTGGTTTTCTTTCTTTCTTTCTTTCTTTCTTTCTTTCTTTCTTTCTTTCTTTCTTTCTTTCTTTCTTTCTTTCTTTCTTTCTCTTTCTTTCTTTCTTTCTCTCTCTCTCTCTCTCTTTCTTTCTTTCCTTTTTTTTCCTTTTTTTTTTTTCAGTAGAGATGGGGTCTCTCTCTTGCTCAGGCTGGTCTCAAACTCCTGAGATCAAACAATCCACCCGCCTCGGCCTCCCAGAATGCTAGGATCACAGGCATGAGCCACCATGCCTGGCTCAAAATGCTTTTTTTAAGTGCTGAAAATACAATGGTGAACATG
>VSMD01015446.1:0-29230 GCA_008750895.1 Mirza zaza | reverse complement strand
TTTATTTATTTATTTATTTATTTATTTTGAGACAGAGTCTCACTTTATTGCCCAGGCTAGAGTGAGTGCCGTGGCGTCAGCCTAGCTCACAGCAACCTCAAACTCCTGGGCTCAAGCAATCCTGCTGCCTCAGCCTCCCAAGTAGCTGGGACTACAGGCATGCCCCACCATGCCCGGCTAATTTTTTTCTATATATATTAGTTGGCCAATTAATTTCTTTCCGTTTATAGTAGAGATGGGGTCTCGCTCTTGCTCAGGCTGGTCTCAAACTCCTGAGCTCAAAGGATCCGCCCACCTCGGCCTCCCAGAGAGCTAGGATTACAGGCGTGAGCCACCGCACCCGGCAACAATTTTTTTAAGTACGGTACAACGATCTACATTTATTCAAATATAGTTAAGTCGTCGTCTTCTGGAACATCATCATAACTCTCCAAACCCTGAATTCCATCCAGAATTTCTTGCGACTCTATTTCCTTTAGAACCATTGGCCCCAATCTCTCATGTTGAGCAATAGAGCTCTCATGGGGAAGGTGAGAAGGGCTGCTCGTCTTCTTTACAGCTCCATGAAGAAATGCATGGGTTGTGCAAAAAACGCTGCATAGCCACACCCATCACTAGGTCTCATTTTCAGGGTAGGGCTTATATTGCACAAATGCTTAGAACTCCTGCTAGTGCTTATTTTATGGATAGGTCTTATTTTCGGGGAAACATGATAGATAAGATTTACAAAAAGATAACTTGTCAAGGTCACACAAAGCAGAAGAGGACAGAGCATGGATTAGAACTCCTTGTAGCCTGGTTCTAAAGTTAAGCCTTAACTACCACTCGTTTTTAACACACAGAAGTACAGAAACACATGTGTGCCCACACATATGCACAAACATAAATGTTTCATACTATATATAAAAAGTCTGTCATGTGTCCTTGCAGGTCTTTAAAAGGAAAAGAAAAACAATCTGCTAAAACCAGATGGAACATCGTATACCACAGTTCTGTGAAAACATAAAAACAAACAGATAGAATAGCCTGAGACCAAGGCTACAAAGCATCTAAGAAAGGAAAAGGCGTGAAACATATTCCTTGGCTAAAAACTAGATCACGAATGAATTAGTAACAGTTTCAGTGGAGGAATAAGAGTGAAAACCAGATTGCTGGCTGGGCGCGGTGGCTCACGCCTGTAATCCTAGCTCTCTAGGAGGCCGAGGTGGGCGCATCGTTTGAGCTCAGGAGTTCAAGACCAGCCTGAGCAAGAGCGAGACCCCATCTCTACTATAAATACAAAGAAATTAATTGGCCAACTAATATATATAGAAAAAAATTAGCCGGGCATGGTGGCACATGCCTGTAGTCCCAGCTACTTGGGAGGCTGAGGCAGCAGGATTGCTTGAGCCCAGGAGTTTGAGGTTGCTGTGAGCTAGGCTGACGCCACGGCACTCACTCTAGCCTGGGCAATAAAGTGAGACTCTGTCTCAAAAAAAACAAAAAAAAAAAAAAAAAACCAGATTGCTTCTGAACTTGTCTTGCAGGGAAGAAAATTGAAAATTCTTACCTACTGGGTACAATGAACAGTGTTCTGGTGGTGGGCACACCAAAAGCCCTGACTTAAGCATTACGTAAAATATCCATGTGATGAAAACACTTGTACCCTCTTAATATTAAAAAAAAATGTATTAAAAAATGTTCTTTTGCCTGTTGTACCTGCAAGTACTCTCTTAATATTTTGAAATAAAAAAATAAAAAATAAAAGAAAATTCTTAAAAGTAATTGATCCAGAAGAATCAAATGCATAACAACCCTTTAAGGTTAATTTGCATATGACAGGTAGGCTGGCCCCAATCTGTTAAATTATACTGTACCCTACCCAGCATGGTAAGCATTTCAGCATTGAGTGCCGTATTGATGGGGTTCCTACCTTAAGCAATTTTTTTTTTTTTTTGAGACAGAGTCTCACTCTGCTGCCTGGGCTAGAATGTTGTGGTATCAGCCTAGCTCACAGCAACCTCAAACTCCTGGGCTAAAGTGATCCTCTTGCTTCAGCCTCCCGAGTAGCTGGGACTACAGGCATGTGCCACCATGCTCAGCTTATTTTTTCTATATATTTTTGTCTAGCTAATTTCTTTTTTTTTTTTTGAGACAGAGTCTCACTTTGTTGCCCAGGCTAGAGTGAGTGCCGTGGCGTCAGCCTAGCTCACAGCAACCTCAAACTCCTGGGCTCGAGCAATCCTGCTGCCTCAGCCTCCCGAGTAGCTGTGACTACAGGCATGCGCCACCATGCCCGGCTAAATTTTATATATATATTAGTTGGCCAATTAATTTCTTTCTATTTTTTTTTATAGTAGAGACGGGGTCTCGCTCAGGCTGGTTTTGAACTCCTGACCTTGAGCAATCCGCCCGCCTCGGCCTCCCAGAGTGCTAGGATTACAGGCGTGAGCCACCTCGCCCGGCCAGTCTAGCTAATTTCTTTCTATTTATAGAGAGGCGGGGTTTCGCTCTTGCTCAGGCTGGTCTTGAACTCCTGAACTCAAAGGATCCACCCGCCTCGGCCTCCCATAGTGCTAGGATTATAGGCGTGAGTTACCAGCCGGACCTTATCTTAAGTAATTTTTAATGTCATGTATGGTTACAGGGCAAGACTCATATTTGTGTATTACAGTATTTAAATTGACAGCCCGCTGTAAAAGAACACAGGGGATAAGTTTAGGAATCTGGACTTTTCCTTATCTGTTGATTCTCTGGGTCACACCTCAATTTAACTGCCCACCATCCAAAGGCATCAAAAGATCTGTGTTCTGAATTGAAACCTGTCATCCTTTCAAAATTCAAATCTCATTACATCATGTTTAAAATGCTTCACTGGCTTTCTTTTCTACTTGATAAAAACACAAATACTCAATTTTACCTAAAAGGCCTTGCAGCATTGATTCTTGCCTATTTCATCAGCCTCACAAAAGCCATTTTTCGTCTTTTCTACTTCTTGCACCTCCTCACTTCTCTTTAGTGTTCCTCAAATGACCTCCTTCAGTCTCTTGTATTAAGTTCTTGCTTTAGAGTTAAGAGGTTTCTCCTTGGCTCTTCCATCAGCCTTGAAGACTTTTACACTCCATTTTATCCAACTAATTCTACTTCATTCCTCAAATTCTCCCTTAGATGTCACTTGACTAGGAAAGACCTTGGTGAACCTGTGTTGGTGGTCTGGGGCATAATCCCACAGGGTGGGACAGAGCCACCCACTCATCCCACTGATATGCAAATAGATGCAAAGAGATGTTCCTTCTTTCCCAGCCCTCATCTCCACCTTGCAACTCCAGGCTAAGTGAAGCAGTTTGCCGCATTGTTCTCCATTCCCTTACTCTCCGGAAGGAGGGCAGTACGGTGGTGAAGATTTAAAACCAACTTGCAACCTCATTTTGACTCTCAAACTGCTCATAGAAATAAATAATACTAAGAACCTGAAAAGGTAGCCACTGGTAATTAAATGTCAGTAGAAGCCAACAAAGGGCCTGACCTTCACACGCTCCCCTCTACTAAGAGTCATTGAGGGCCCAGGGTCGTCCTGGCTCACGCCTGTAATCCTAGCTCTCTGGGAGGCCGAGGCGGGGCGGATTGCTTGAGCTCAGGAGTTCGAGACCAGCCAAAGCAAGAGCGAGACCCGTCTCTACTATAAATAGAAAGAAATTAATTGGCCAACTAATATATATATAGAAAAAATTAGCCGGGCATGGTGGTGCATGCCTGTAGTCCCAGCTACTTGGGAGGCTGAAGCGGGAGGATTGCTTGAGCCCAGGAGTTTGAGGTTGCCATGAGGTAGGCTGACACTACGGCACTCACCCTAGCCTGGGCAACAAGGGAGACTCTGTCACAAAACAAAACAAAACAAAACAAAACAAAACAAAACAGGGTCATTGAGCATGCGCAGGCTCTTTCCCCGCCCACTTCCGGTGGAACCGCCCACTGCCCACGCTAAGTCTGCTACAAAAAGCCGGGCACTTGGGTTGGCCCTGGGTATTGTCCTGGGCCATACTCAGCTCTGTGTGTCCTGCGCAGCTTCGGGACTGAGCCCTTGATTCACCTGTACGGGGTAAGTTGAGAGGGGGCAGAAGGAAAGGTCTGGGAAGACACGGCGGGAGAATTGACTGGACAGGGGATTCCCAAGCATTTGCTGTTCTCAAACCTCTGGGTCGTGGCTTGTCCACGACTGGATCGCCTCGGTGGCTGGCAAAGCTCTTGTAAAAAGTTCAGGTTCTGGCCGGGCGCGGTGGCTCACGCCTGTAATCCCAGCACTCTGGGAGGTTGAGGTGGGCGGATTGCTCGAGGTCAGGAGTTCGAAACCAGCCTGAACAAGAGTGAGACCCATCTCTACTATAAATGGAAAGAAATTAATTGGCCAACTAAAAATATATAGAAAAAATTAGCCGGGCATGGTGGGGCATGCCTGTAGTCCCAGCTACTCGGGAGGCTGAGGCAGGAGGATCCCTTGAGCCTAAGAGTTTGAGGTTGCTGTGAGCTAGGCTGACGCCATGGCACTCACTCTAGCCTGGGCAACAAAGCGAGACTCTGTCTCAAAAAAAAAAAAATTCAGGTTCCTGGGCCCAGATTTGTAGAGTTAGAATAAGAGTAGTGGGCCTGCTTTAATTAAATTTTTAAGAATATTTTGATCTGGGCCGGGTGCGGTGGCTCACGCCTGTAATCCTAGCATTCTGGGAGGATGAGGTGGGAGGATCGCTCAAGGTCAGGAGTTGGAAACCAGCCAGAGCAAGAGGGAGACTGCCATCTCTACTAAAAGTAGAAAGAAATTAATTGGGCAACTAATATACATACAAAAAATTAGCCAGGCATGGTGGTGCATGCCTGTAGTGTCAGCTACTCGGGAGGCTGAGGCAGTAGGATTGCTGGAGCCCAGGAGTTTGAGGTTGCTGTGAGCTAGGCTGATGCCACAGCACTCACTTTAGCCTGGGCAACAAAGCTAGACTCTGTCTCAAAGTATTTTGATCTGAATTAGAATATCAAGTGGTCACGTTATCTTTATAGAATTAGTATATGTGTTTGGGGTGGGAGCGGAGAGTTAAGTGAATGCTCTCCAGTCTATGTCGTCTGCACCTCCCTGTTTAAACATGCTTTAGCCAGGGCGTGGTGGCTCACGCCTTTAATCCTAGCACTCTGGGAGGCTGAGGAGGGCACATTGTTTGAGCTCAGAAGTTTGAAACCATCCTCAGCAGGGAGACCTCCTTAAAAAAAAAACGGTAATAAACATACTTTAATATTCACAAGGGTCTTACAGGTAGGAATTAGCATTTAAAGTATGATGAAGTGGATTAAGGACTAAGAAGCATCCACTGTGACAGTACTTGTTTTTTTGTTTGCTTGTTTTTTGTTTTTGAGACAGAGTCGCTCTGTTGCCCGGGCGAGAGTGCTGTGACGTCATCCCCTAGCTCACAGCAACCTCAAACTCCTGGGCTCAAGTAATCCTCCTGCCTCAGCCTCCCGAGTAGCTGGGATTACAGGCACGCGCCACCATGCCCGGCTAATTTTTTCTATATATTTTTTAATTGGCCAATTAATTTCTTTTTACTAAAGACGAGTGTCTTGCTCTTGGTCAGGCTGGTTTGAAACTCCTGACCTTGAGCAATCCTCCCGCCTAGGCCTCCCAGAGTGCTAGGATTACAGGGATGAGCCACCACACCTGGCCCACTAGGACAATGCTTGAAACAGGTGGAAATCTACCACAGGTTTTATTCATCGAACAAGCTAGAGTTGCACTCTAACCAAGAAGCTTACAGTCTAGTGGAGGATTTGGACAGATAGCCATAACATTGCAAAAATCAAGTTGTAAAACCAAATCACAACTATGGTATGTGATATGATAGGGAGCTAGACAAAAGGACTAGAACTAGATGTTAATGGTTTTTAGCTGTGTTTTCCTTAAAGTAGTACTTCACAAAGTGTGGTCCCCAAGCGAACAATGTCACCTGGAAACTTATTATAAATAAAACAGAATACTGAATCATAAATTGGGATAGGGCCCCAGCAATTTTTTTTGTTTTTTGGGGGGGCAGACAGGGTTAATTTTTTTTTTGAGCATATTACAGGGGTACAAATTTTTAGGTTACTCATGTGGCCCTTGCCCTACCTGAGTCAGAGCTTCAAGCAAGTCCATCCCCCAGATGGTGTGCACTGCACCCATTAAGTGTGTATGTACCCACCCCCTCCCCTCTCCCATCTGCCCGACACCTGATGAATGTTACTACTATTATGTACCCATAAGTGTTAAGTTAATACCAATTTGATGATGAGTACATGTGATGCTTGTTTTTCCATCCTTGGGATACTTCACTTAGTAGAATGGGTTCTAGCTCTATCCAGGATAATACAAGAGGTGCTATATTACTGTTGTTCTTTTGTGGCTGAGTAGAACTCTATAGTATACATATACCACATTTTATTAATCCACTCATGTAGGCCGTGCTCAAGGTCAGGAGTTCCAAACCAGCCTGAGCAAGAGCAAGACCCAGTCTCTACTATAAATAGAAAGAAATTAATTGGCCTAGTAAAAATATATAGAAAGAATTAGCCAGGCATGGTGGCATATATCTGTAGTCCCAGCTACTTGGGAGGCTGAGGCAATAGGATTGCTTGAGCCCAGGAGCTTGAGGTTGCTGTGAGTGAGGCTGGCGCCACGGCACTTACTCTACCCCGGGCAAAGATTGAGACTCTGTCTCAAAAAAAAAAATGCAATGTGTGATCCAGACAGCATCTGAGTTCTTAAAATCTAAAAATGAACTAAGAGAATTTTAGTATGTACTGTGTATCATGAAACATTATGTCAGCATTAGATTAGGTACAACTAAATTATAGGCAAGCCGGCTCTGGGGACGCACGCGGTGGCGCCCCAGGTTTGCAGCTGCCACCACTGGTGGGCAAGTGCTTCCTGCTGCCGGTTGGGGCGGCCCAAGCCCAGGATGAGTAGAGATAGAACCTGGCCGGCTGCTAAGCCGCCTGTCACTTCCCAAGATCGCCGCCTGGCGGCCTGGGCAGCCACCCAAGCCCTTCTCTGGCCAACATGCCACGACCCTCCACCATCTTGCTCATGAGGGCCGGGCTGCCCCTGCGCCCTGGTATAGGTAACGGTGCCACTTTTGCCTTTGGGACAGCCTGTCAACTGGACTGTCCCCACCTCCCAAAGATCTGTCACATAGGTACACAATTGGAGGAACCAACCTTCAAAGCGCCACTTAGTCCCTGCCCCCACGCCCAAGTTCTGACCCTGGAGATTTCTCCTGGAACATGCAGGTATTCCTCTCCTATAATCCCAGCCATTTGGGAGGATGAGGCAGGAGGATCCTTGAGCCCAGGAGTTTCAGGTTGCAGTGAGCTATAATGATGCTACTGCATTCTATCCTGGGCGACAGAACGAGACCTGTCTAAAAAAAAATACAGATGAAGAGATGCATAGAGCAAGATGGGAGCGGGCAGGAGGCGTCCAAGCCGTTCCTGGGCACATCACCCTCCAGGAGCCTCCATGGCTCAGCTATCTGGAAGCTCTCAGAACCCAATCCTCGTGGGTTTTATGGACAACTGTGTATATGACTGGCCTTCAGGTTCTGGGGGAGGGGACCCTCTCTGCAAGGAGGATCTTATGACCCACAAACAAAGTGGGGGGATTAGAGTCCTGCCTTGCCGGGGACGAAAGGAGAAGAGGTCAGAGATTCTGTTTCCTGAGGCCTGCCACAATCAACATTTTAACAAAAGGCTGTAACAACTATGGGAGTTATGAGCCAGGAACTGATCTTTCCTTCTTCCTCTCCTCCTTCCTTTCTTTTTCTTTCTTTCCTTCCTTTCTTTCTCTTTTTTTTTTTTTTTTTGAGAAATGGGTGTCTCACTATGTTGCCCAGGCTGGATTCAAACTCCTGGGCTCCAGGGATCCTCCCACCTCAGCCTCCCAGGTAGCTGGGATTACAGGTGCACATCATTGTGCCTGGCTTAACTTTTCTGTAGGTTTGCAATTTTCAAAATAAAAAGTGAGGGAGAAACATACACCCATTTAAGCAAATCAAGTTCCATCAGGCTTGGATGCCACCTAACCATCAATATAGTAAGTATTCTTTCCCCTTCTCCCCTATACTACCAGACACTTTCTCAACTCTTCTTACTCTCCCCTTCCTTACAACCCAGTAACAGAGTAATAGTTATGGGCATGGTTTTGTCATGTGACATTGGCTTGTCTTGGTGACCTAGGAAGTTCTTTCACTACACAAGATTTTCTCTTCACACCAGCAAAATAAGAAAAAAGTGCAGTAGTCCTAGAAAGTCTCCATTTATAAATTACTCACAAACTCAGGGCTTGACCCAGTGCCTTGGCCTACATGAGCAAAAGCTATCAGAGCAACATGCACAGGAGTTTCACAGTGTAGGGACTAAGATTAAATTAAGAGGATCGTAGGTTTGAGTCTTGGCTCAGCTATTTACTGTGTATCTTTAGTAAAATTTGTGTTTTTTTAAAGATCTCATTTCTTTAACCTGTAAAATAGGAATTATAATCTTTTTTGTTATAATATCATGTAAATGGTACCTAATATGTGCCCATCGTTCTTGGCCAGAGGAACTTTGTTTGATTTATTGGAATTTGAATCCAAACAAGGATCCACACATTGCATTTGCTTAGAAGTTCTTCTAAATCTTTCTCCTTTTTTGTTTTCTTTCATTTTTTGAGACAGTCTCACCCAGGCTAGAGTGTAGTGGTGGCATCGTAGCTCACTGCAACCTTAAACTCCTGGCCTCAAGCAATCCTTCTGCCTCAGCATCTAAGTAGTGGGATTATAGGTGCACACCACCACACCCAGCTAATTTTTGTGTTTTGTGTAGAGATCAGGTCTTGAACTCCTGGCCTCAAGAAATCTTCCTGCCTTGGCCTTCCAAAGTACTAAGATTATAGGTGTGAGCCAACTCACCCCACCTTGCAAATCATTTTCTTTTCTTTTTTTTTTTGAGACAGAGTTTCACTATTGCCCAGGCTAGAGTGAGTGTCGTGGCGTCAGCCTAGCTCACAGCAACCTCAAAGTCCTGGGCTCAAGTGATCCTCCTGCCTCAGCGTCCAGAGTAGCTGGGACTACAGGCATGCGCCACCATGCCTGGCTAATTTTTTCTATGTATATTAGTTGGCCAATGAATTTCTATTTATAGTAGAGACAGGGTCTTGCTCTTGCTCAGGCTGCTTTCGAACTCCTGACCTCAAACAATCCGCCCGCCTCGGCCTCCCAGAGTGCTAGGATTACAGGCGTGAGCCACCGCGCAGCCCAATCCTTGTTTAATACTTTCCAGCAGTCCAAGAAAGATAGGAAGTGCAAGGGACTAAAGGATTTGTTCTGTAAAATGTGGATTAAATCCAAAGGCCACACTTAAGGATCTAGAATGCCTCAGGTTTCCCACCCCTGGACTAGGGGAATAGGGATGAGGTTGCATAGAGTTGTCGCAGATTAGACAAATTGAAACTGAGGAAGTTTTACAAATCTTCCTCAATGTCACACAGCTAGTAAAGTGGAGAGCATAACTGGGAAAATTATAAAATTAGAAGAAAAATATGTACAAAAAATGACTCTAGCACAGTGCAAGGGCCATAACAGGTACTCACTCCAGGTATCATTGGGTCCGCACCCCCCATTTTCCCAAACACACACAAATCAGTCCTCTTTACTTGCCTCTCTAGCCTCTTGGGCAATAATTTAAGATTAACCACTTCGGTACGGCGCTCACCGGCTGCGAAACCTTGCCCACAGCCGGCACTCATAGTCCACAGGATAGTTTGTGCTGTGCATTGACCACCAATCCGTTTTGCTCTTGTGGGATGAGGAAAGCTTTAAAGCACCGAAAGCTTGTTTTACTTTACAGGCAGCTTTACTTGTATTGGAAATCAGAATAGGTAACATACATATATGTTTTCATTATGTTATTTTTAAATGTTCACAATTTTATTTCGATAAATGAAAAATTAGAAAAGTCATCATGGCTGTCAGCTAAAGTCGCTGTGTGCGTTCATCTGTGGCTAAATACAAATACAATCCTTTTCCTACTTAAAACACTTTTATTACTTTAAGGAAGCAGTTCTCAAACCATAATCACCTGGAGGTCTTGGTAAAAGTGTGCTGGGGCCAGGCTGGGCACGGTGGCTCACACCTGTAACCCTAGCACTCTGGGAAGCCGAGGTGAGAGCATCTCTTGAGGCCAGGAGTTTGAGACCAGTCTGAGCAAGGGCAAGATCTTGTCTCTACAAAAAAATAGAAAAATTAGCTGGCATCTTGGCATGCTCCAGGATAGTTCCAGCTACTTGAGAGGCTGAGGCAGGAGGATCACTTGAGCCCAAGAGTTTGAGGTTGTAGTGAGCTATGAAGATTCCACTGCACTCTACCTAGGATGACAGAGCAAGACTCTGTCTCAAAAAGAAACAAAAACAAAAAACCTAGGACTACAAACTAGTACAACCTCTGTGGAAAGCAATATGGAGATAACCTCAAAGAGATGCAAGTAGAACTACCATTTGATCCAGCAATCACATTACTGGGCATGTATCCAAAAGACATTCTGTAAAAAAGACATCTGCACTTAAATGTTTATAGCAGCACAATTCACTTTTTTTTTTTGAGACAGTCTCACTTTGTTGCCTAGGCTAGAGTACCCTAGCGTCAGCCTAGTTCGCAGCAACCTCAAACTCCTGGACTCAAGCAATCCTTCTCCCACAGTCTCCCAAGTAGCTGGGACTACAGCCATGCGCCACCATGCCTGCCTAATTTTTTTTTTCTGTATATTTTTTTTACTTGGCCAATTTCTATTTTTAGTAGAGACAGGGGTCTTGCTCTTGCTCAGGCTGGTTTCAAACTCCTGACCTGAGCGATCCGCCTGCCTCAGCCTCCCAGAGTGCTAGGATTACAGGCATGAGCCACCGCGCCCGGCCTACAATTCACAATTGCAAAGATATGGAAACAACCCATGTGCCCATCAATACATGAGTGGATTAATGTGGTATATGTATACCATGGAGTTCTACTCAGCCACAAAAAACAAGCACCGCATGTATTTACCATCAAATTGGTATTAACTGCTCAACACTTAAATGCATATAGTAATAACACCCATGGGGTGTCAGGCAGATGGGAGGCACAGGAGGGGATGGGTATATACACACCTAATGGGTGTGGTGCACACTGTCTGGGGCATGGACATGCTTGAAGCTCTGACTCAGGTGGGGTAAGGCAATATATATGTAACCTAAACATTTGTACCCCTGTAATATGCTGAAATAAATATGTATGAAAGAAAAAAAAAGTCTTACATCTATTTTTTTTATGACACTGACATTTCTGAAGAATGCATACCAGTTGTCTCTTAGAATCCCCCACAATCTGAATTAGAATAATTTTCTCATGATTAGATTGAAGTTAAATATTTTTGGCAAGAATGATATATAGACAGTGTTGTGTACTTATTGCATTGTATCAGAAAACACATACGGTTTGTCCTATGATTTTTGTTGTTTTTAATAAGTAATGTGTGATGAATCTCTGCAATATGAATATTCTGTTTTTCAAAGAACTTCCACCCAATAATTTTAGCATTCATTGATGATTCTTGCATGAATGTTTTAATACATTTGTGATTATGGAATCAGGTTTTTTAACTTAATGTCTTTTCTCTCCCATAGGAAGGATTCCTTATCTTGGTTCTGAGGCTGCTTTCTTGAATAAGAAAATGATTAAGCTTGACTTTTAAGACCCCTGAGTGGGAAGAGCAGCAGCCCAGCTAATATGTTCTAATAAATTCAATAGGCTACAGGCTGTGAAGCATTGTTGGCAGCAGATTCTGGAACTAAAGCCACAGAGCTAAAGGTTTTAGAGACTGTCATCAACACACCAAGTCAGCAAAACAAAAAGCTTGCCAGCTTTCAAGGTCTGGGGAAAGATATCCACTGCCTACTGGATCTTGAGCTCTAGAGAACCAGGCTTTGCTAAAAGAAGCATTACCTTACCCACCACCAGCTCAATGGAGTCTGCGACAGCCCTGGCAGACCTACAAACAGAGGCTAGCTGTCCCATCTGTCTGGACTACTTCAAAGACCCAGTGACCATCAGCTGTGGGCATAACTTCTGTCGCCCCTGCATCAGTGTGTCCTGGAAGGATCTCATTAATAGTTTCCCCTGCCCTGTTTGCCACTTCTGCTGTCCAGAAAGGAAATTCATAAGCAATCAACAGCTGGGTAATTTGACTGAGACTGCTAAGCTACTCCAGGTAAGAAGAAGCAAGAGGAAGCGGCAGGAAGAGAATCTCGTATGTGAGAAGCACAATCAGGTTGTGACCTTTTTCTGTGAAAATGACCTGGAGTTTTTATGTCTGCAGTGCAATTCCTCCACCGCCCACGAGCATCACCGTGTTTGGTCCATAGAAAAAGCTGTACGATTTCATAGGAAAAATTTGGAGAGTTACATTGAATCATGGAAGGAGAGTGTGGAACTATTTGAAAAAATGTTAAATATGCAAACCAGAAAATCATTGGAACTGAAAAAAAAGGTAAAACATAGGAGAGAAGAAGTAAAGTCTGAATTTGAGCAACTTAGGTTGTTTCTCCAAAATCAGCAGGAGACTGTTCTTAGGCAATTGCTAGATGAAGAGATGGATGTTTTAGCAAAACTAAAGGAAAACCTAACAAAATTTTCAGATCATGCCTCTTCATTAAAACATCTATTAAAGGAGACAGAGCGCAAGTATGTGAAGTCAGAACTGGAATTACTGGCAGATATTAAGAGTATCTATCACAGATACAAAAACCTAAAATGCCCTGAACCTTTTTCATTCAGATTAAAAGAATATGGTTACTGTCTTCCTCCACAATATTCTGGCCTTGACAAAATTATCAAGCAATTTCAAGTAGATGTAATTCTAGATCCGGAAACAGCACATCGTAAACTTTTTGTCTCAGCAGATAGAAAAACTGTGCGATATGGAAATACAATGCAAAACTTACCTCATAACCCAGGAAGATTTTATCTCTGCCCAGCTGTTCTGGGTTCTAATGCATATCAGTCTGGCAGGCAATACTGGGAAGTAGAAGTGAAAGACAAGCCTGAATGGGTTATGGGTGTCTGTGATGACTCTCTTCCCAGAAGGAAGAAGAGTCAGAATCAACCAATGTTGGTAAAGAGTGGATTATGGGGAATTGGACGATGCAGTCAGAGTAATTATATTGCATTGGGTCCTAAGAAAGCTAGTTTTCTGCCAAAAGTAATGCCTAGTAAGATTGGCATTTTTTTAGACTTTGAAATGAGTGAGATTTCCTTTTACAATATGAGGGATAAATCTCTTCTGTATACTTTCAGTGACCATTTCGCAGGAAGACTTTGGCCTTATTTCTATACTGGAACTGACTCAAAACCTCTTAAAATCTGTACAGTAAGAGATTTTGAATGATGAACTATTGAAAGATTATCATTTACTTCTTTTTCTTTCAGTTGACATAACTAAGCCAGTAAATCTAGTCTTGACAATTCTTTTTTTTTTTTCAGTTTCAGCAACTTCTAAAAAATGTGATGATTAGTGCCTACTTTGTGGATAAATCATGGGGTACAATTGGAAGGTGCTTTAGAAATTCTAAGATTAAATACTTGAAAAATGTATTACTTAAGAAAATTTATTACTCTAGTAATTGTAAATAAAAACCTGATAACTTTCTGTATTAATTTTCTACATACGTTTCCTTTAAGACAAGTCTTGCTGCTCCTGAGTGCAAGGGGCCCAGGGCTGGGTCTTTCTCTACCCAGGCAGGGTTCCCTCACTGGTGCTTGCCGGGGCTTCCTAAGGGGTCTGGGGCCAAGGGGCCTCTGCAGTAGCATCTTGGGGCAGACACCTTTCTGGGGTTTCTCTGAGGTAGCGTGGGCTTCCCTTTTGATTAGGGTGGAAGTTTCCTGGACAAGGGTGGCGTTTCAGGAGAGAAGTGATTTGGAGGCTAGGAGTTTGATGGCTGCATCCTGTCTGTAAGAGGGGTGCTTGGTGAGGGCTTGTCCTGGAGGGAGGGTATAGGAACCAGACCCTGGTTAGGATTACGGCTCTGGGGGGGAATATAGGGGTATGTCTTTGAGCCACATCTGGAGAAGCTGATGGGTTGGGGACCAGCCCCAAGGTAGCTCAGGGACACTGGGTGGTTTGTCATAAAATACAGAATCTTAGAAACCTTGAGATGCATTTATGGGGCCAGAGAAACTTCTAAGGAGCAATTCTTTCTGAAGGTGTCAAGAATTTAGGGCCTTGGAGATGATTTGGGGGCCATCCAGGGTTTCTGAGAGGGACTCAGAGTTGGAGTAGAAGAAAACCCAAGATGGAGTGGTTGATTTTCCTTTGGGGTGGGATGGGAGGGTAGAGGTCTGGATCTCAATGAAGGGGAGATTGCCAGGACTTGAAGTCTTGGAGATTTCTGGGATGGTCAAGGGGCCAGATTTTTTTTTTTTTAATATCTTGGGTCTAAGGGGGAAGTTCTCTCAGAGCAAGGATGAGAGGGTGCCTCTCTGAGGACTGGGTAGTTCCAGAAGATCCTCAGAGCCAAGGTCTGGGCATTATTTTTAGATTCTGGGGAAGGTTGCTGTAGAGGCTAAGAATCCAGACTGGGGGAGTCTCAAAGTTGCTAGGTACAGGCCTTTTCCCAGCGAGGCTCTAGGTGGCTCAGACTCTGGAGTCAGATTTGGGGGGTTGCAGAGAGGGCTCAGGATGGAAGGAGGTGACACCAAGGGGGTAGGGACCCCTGGGAGTGCATAGGGTCTGAATGGGGGCCAAAATAATTAAGGCTTTATTAAAGGCATACATGATTACTCAAAATATCTATTTTTCTCTTTATGATCTAGATGGTTTATATTTTTCATACCTGATGGTACTAACTAGGACCTTCAATACAATGTTGAACAGAAGAAGTGAGAGCAGATACTCCTCTCTTCTTCCTGGTCATACTTTAATATTTGAGCTTGAAAGAATTCTTTTTTAAAAATATTTTTAGGCTGGGCGCAGTGGCTCACACCTGTAATCCTAGCACTCTGGGAGGCCGAGGCAGGCGTATTGCTCAAGGTCAGGAATTTGAAACCAGCCTGAGCAAGAGCGAGATCCCGTCTCTACTATAAATAGAAAGCAATTCATTGGCCAACTAATATATGTAGAAAAAATTAGCTGGACATTGTGGCACATGCCTGTAGCCCCTGCTATTTGGGAGGCTGAGGCAGCAGGATCGCTTGAGCCCAGGAGATTGAGGTTGCTGTGAGCTAGGCTGACACTATGGCGCTCACTCTAGCCTGGGCAACAAAGTGAGACTCTGTCTCAAAAAAAAACCCAACTTTTTAAAAAATTTTCTTTCTTTTTAGAGTCAGGGGTCTTGCTATATTGCCCAAGCTGGTCTTGAATGCTGACATCAAGCAATTGTCCTGCCTCACCCTGCCAAGTAGCTGGGCTTAGAGGCAAGAGCCACCACACCTGGCTTCTAACTTTGGTGCCTCTCCATTTTTACATAAAAATGTTATTTGTTTTTCCCTCCCTTCCTTCCTTCCTCCCTCCCTCCCTCTTTCTTTTTTTTTTTGACAGGGTCTTACTCTGTTGCCCAGGCTGGAGTGCAGTGGCCCGATAATAGCTCACTGCAGCCTCAAAATTTGGGCCTCAAGTGTGACTCCCAGGTAGCTGGGATTATAGACATGTACCACCACACCCAGCTAATTTTTAAAATGTTGCCCATAAATGGTCTATATTGCTCAGGCTGATCTCAAACTCCTGGCCTTAAGTAATTCTCCCATCTTGGCAGTACATTTGTTTTTTATTTAATATTGTCAATTCAATATTATCTATTTTCTAACTACCTACTATTATCTAACTATTTCTCCACTGATGGATGTTTCTTTAGGTTGATAAGGAAAACTCCCCTCTATTACTTGGTGCATCAGCCACCTGAGACCCCACCCCTCACGGAAGACATGCATCAGCATGATTCTAACCTATTACCTGGCGCCTCAACTAACCTGTTGCCTGGTGGATCAACATAATATACTAACCTATTACCTGATACATCAACTAACATATTACCTGGTGGGCATGAGCCACCTGAGACCCCACCCCTCGGACCACCGCAACTTAATAAAAGTGGGAAAAAACAGGTTGACGAGGCTTAAAATTTGGTGGTGAGACCCCTCTGAGCCCGCCGGCAAATAAACTTTGATTCTCCGACTCTCCATGTGCCACTCAGTTTGTCCTCGGAACCACTCCCTGTAACACTTGCTGTAACAAGGTCATGTCTAACTTTTGCAAGCAATGTACAATGGTACTTTATATATTTATACACTTAAAATATTTCATAAAAGTGTGTAGAGCATAATGAACAAGGCAACACCTATGTATTCATGACTGAATTTAATAGAACATTAATGTCACCTTTTAGTTCCGTTTGTGCCTCTTCCCAACCCCAACCTCTTTACTTCCTGATCCTATCCAGTTCCCCCCCAATTCTTAGCTTGATATTCTATTGTTTTTCTTCAGCTTTTTACCCTGTGTACTTGTACCCCTAAACAGTATGTTGTTTAGTTCCATGTATTTTTGAATCTTAAAGTTAATGACATTGAATTATTTCATATTGTATTTAAATTTTTTTTATATGAAGCTCCTTCCTTGGCCTCCCAAAGTGCTGGGTTTACAGGTGTGAGCTACTGTGCTCAGCCTATGTTTTTTTAATCAACATTCATGAGATTCATCCATGCTTTTGCTTAAGATTGGACTTTATATTCATTCTGTTTCTCATGAACAATCACTTTGGGGCTTTGACAAGCAGAGCTATTATGAAAATTATATTTTTCCTGGTTTCATTGGAGAGTGAATTGCTGGATCTTCATCTTTATTGAATAATGTCAAATTACTTTTGAATGTGTTGAGCCAGTTTACACTCCCACCCACAATGTATAAATGGTCTCATTGCTCTTCATCCTCAACAATATTTGATTTTTAAACTTGTTACTAATTTGCAAAATAGTAAATGTTATCTCATTTTAATTATTTCTGTGATTTATAATGAGAGTGTGTTTTCACATGTTTATTATTTCTATTTCTCTTCTATGAAATACCTGTTCTTGTTTTTTTCTTCTTTTTTTCTGTTGGCCTGTTTGTCTCACTGATTTATAGGAGCTCTTTATATTTTCTAGATTCTACTCCTTTGGCAGTTACATTCATTGTAGGTATCTTCAACTTTATGACTTCACTCTTAGTATGGTGTTCTTAAAATTCTTAAGTTTAATGCAGGTTGACTATCCCTTATCTGAAATGCTTGGGAATAGAAGTGTTTTAGATTTCAGATTTTTTTCAGATTTTGGAATATTTGTATTATAATTATTATTTAAGCATCCAAACTCCAAAATGCTCAAATGAGCATTTCCTTTGAGCCTCATGTCGGCTCTCAGAAAGTTTCAGATTTTCAGATTTGGGATGCTTGACCTGTGTAGTTGACTTTTTTCAGTCTTTCCCTTTAGAGTTTGGATTCTTTAAGAAATCCTGCCCTAAACAAAGGCCACTGAAATATTCTCTGTGTGCTCCTAAATTATTTAATCATCTACTTGGAGTTAACTTTGTCTTTACAGATAGAGTGGAACCTGCCTGTCTTTAATTATATATAAAAAACCAAGAGTCACAACACTGTTTATTGGGAAAGCTATCATTTCTTCCATGGATTGTTGATGACACCTGTATCATCTGATATCTGTAATCTATCCTACTGGTCTATTGTTGTATCCTTTAGCCAGTACCACACTCAATATTATAAATATTGTAAGTCTCTCATCCTTGATATCTCCTGACTTTTTTTTTTTTTTTTTTTTTGAGACAGAGTCTCACTTTGTTGCCCAGGCTGGAGTGAGTGCCGTGGTGTCAGCCTAGCTCACAGCAACCTCAATCTCCTGGGCTCAAGCTATCCTACTGCTTCAGCCTCCCTCCCTAATAGCTGGGACAACAGACATGTGCCACCATACCCGGCTAATTTTTTGTATATACATTTTTAATTGGTCAATTAATTTCTTTCTATTTTTGGTAGAGACGGGGTCTCACTCAGGCTGGTTTCGAACGCCTGACCTCAAGCAATCCGCCTGCCTCGGCCTCCCAATGTGCTAGGATTACAAACATGAGTCACCACGCCCAGCCTCCTGACAGTTTTCATCATGTCTTTGGGATTACCTTGGCAACTTGACCTCTTCATATACATTTTAGAATCAGCTTGCCAAATTAACTTCGTAATTGAGGTTGTCCAGTCAATGAACTTGTTATTCCATTACATCTAAGTTTCCCTTGGATGTAAAACATAGTGATCAGCTAATGAACATCTTTACATCTAAGTCTCCCTTAATAATGTATGCAACATCCATTAGTCCTTTTTAGGTACAACTAAACATTCTGACTCACAAGTCTACCATAGAGCAAACTTAGGATTACTCAGAAGGATATCTGACAGAAAACAGCTGGCCAGTAGGTAGCTTCAGAAACTTGCTCCTTCTCTAGGCCCATCAGTGGAAACCAAAGGGTCCCCCGGAAAATATCCTACTCCTGTGAACCTATAACGGATCTCAAATAGCTCTTCAAAAAAAAAAAAAAAAAATACCTTCCAGCTACAGATAAATAACCAGGGGATCTATGTCAAAAAATCCAGGAAGATTTAGAGTGATATCCTCCCACGGGGCCTGATACCCTACTAGCCCCATTCCCTAGTTCTTGAATAGCTCTTGTAGTCACCCAGGCCCCGGGCCCTACCAAATACCCAGTTATATATTTGTACAAAAAATTAGATACAGTGGCTCAAGACTGGCCAGGCTGCCGTAGCTTTGCTAGAGTGTTCTTGAGGGTCCGGTTCATGTGCTCTACTTTCCCTGAGATCTGTGGCCTGTAGGCTGTGTGTAGTTTCCCTTTGATTCCCAGTGCCTTGGTGAGGGTGTACATGACCTCCACAGTGAAGCATGGTGCGTTGTCAATGCCAAAGGAGAGTGGTAGACCATACCTGGGGATGATCTATCTTAATAGAAACTTTGCCACTTCCCTAGCCTTTTCAGTCCAGGTAGGGACTGCCTAGACCCAGCCTGAGAAGGTGCATATCACTACCAGCAGGTATTTATAGCCCCGACATGGTTTTGCTTCTGTGAAATCAACTTCTACATCCTCGAGTGGAGAAGTTAGGGTGTACTGAATCCGTGGGGGGGGTCTTGGCCTGACCACTGCATTGCTTTTAGCACAGGTCTGGCAGCGGGCACTGACTGCTGCAGCGATGGACAGAAGTTTGGTGATGTAGTAGCCCTAGTGCGGGGGCTCTTTTTAGTAATTCTTTTATTTCCTGGAAAGTTCTTTCCTGACTCTCGGTCCATTCCAATTCTTTGTTTTCAGGCCTGCACAGGGTCTTGTACAGAGGCTTGACCTTTAGGGAGAAACCTGCGATCCAGATGCAGCAGAATCTGACCGCTCTGAGGAATTCTCTGAGTTGTCTCCGACTGGTCGGCCTGGGAATTGTACAGATGGTGTGCCTCCGCTCATGTCCCAGTGTCTGGCGCCCCTGAGTGATGTGGAAACCCAGCTACTTCACCTGTTGCCTGCAGATCTGTGCCTTTTTCCAGGAGACTTTGTAACCTTTATGAGCAATTGGAGCAGGCACCGGGTTCCCCGGTGGCAGTCTTCTCTGGTTGGGCTTGCTAGAAGGAGGTCATTGACATACTGTAGAAGAGTGCAGTGGGTTTCTTCCCACGGAAAGGAGATGAGTTCAGTGGCTGGAGCCTCCCCAAATAGAGTTGGTGAATTTTTAAATCCCTGTGGTAGTTGCATCTAGATCAGCTGGGTTTTCCTTCTAGTCTGAGGATCCTCCCACTCAAAAGTGAACAGGGGCAGGCTCTTCAGAGCAAGCCACATGCAGAAGAAAGCATCTTTTAAGTCTAGGCAGGAGAACCAGGCAGCATTAGGAGGAATGAGGCCCAGGAGGGTGTATGGATTCAGTACCACCGGGTGGATAGTCACTGTGGCCTCATTAATCAGTTGCAGGTCTTGGCAGGCTGGTATCCACCTCTTCTGGGCTTTTTGACTGGCAGGAGGGGAGTGTTCCATGGGGATTGGCACTCCACCAAAATCCCCTCTGGCTTGAGCCTGTCGATGTGTTCCTGAATTCCCTCTCTAGCCTCCTTGGGGATGGAGTACTGCCGTCTCCTGATTGGTTGGGCTCCTGGTTTCATCTCAATCACCAGGTGTACATGTTGGTGTGCAAGACTGGGGGAGAGGGGTTGTCTTCTGCCCAGACCAGTGGAAAATCCTGCCGGAAGTCAAGGGGGTTCTGTTCCTCTTTGGCCTCCTTGTATAGCTTCCATTCCGATTCCCGGGGCAGGGTGACTGCCATTATGAGAGTCTCTGGGGCACCAAGCGTGAGGCTCGTGATCCCTTCCAGGTGGAAGGTGATCTGGGATTCCAGCTTGCTCAAGAGATCTCGACCTAGGAGGGGAATGGGGCAGTCTGGTATGTACAGAAATTCATGTCTTATCTGGTGGCCCCCCATCTGGCATATTGAGGATTGGCTGAAGGATCGAGCTACTTAAGTTTCAGTGGCTCCCACAATGTTGGTTTTCTGCTTTGTAAGTGGAGCCACCGGGGTTGTTATCACCAAGTGTTCTCACCCAGTGTCCACCATGAACGTTATTGGTTGGCCCCCCACTTCCATTACGATGTAGGCTCCCTGGGGGCCAAGAGGCAGGAACCCACTGGGTCCTATTCCGAGTCTACCCCAGTGAGACCAATGAGGTCCTGGGTCTCCCGCTCCTGCTGGAAGCCCCTGGGCAGGTTCCTGTTTGGCACTGGGTGGTTTCTTTTGTTGGGGCATTCATGCTTCCAGTGACCAAACTCCTTACAATAGGTGCACTGGTAAGGCTTCAGGGTCCCTCATCTCCTGGGTCCTCCTTCCCGTGGTGGGCCAGGTCTCTTGAGTGCATCAGGTCTTCTGAGGGCAGCGGCCAGGAGAGCAGCTTTCTGTTTCATATCTTGTCATTCTCCCTCTTGGGCAGTCCAGTCTCGATTAACATAGACCTTTTGGGCCACTTCCATCCACTGCGTGACGTTCATTCCTGCAAACCCATCAAGTTTCTGGAGTTTCCATCAGTTGTCAGTATAGGACTGTCCAACAAATGTGGCATTCACCATACACTGATTTTCAGCCACCTCTGGATCGAAGGATGTGTAGACTTGGTAGGCCTCACAAAGGCACTCGTAGATTTCGTTCAGTGATTTCTCTGGCTTCTGGGTGATCAGAGCGACTTTGTTCATGTTGGTTGGTTTTCTGGCTCCCCCACAGACCTCATGGAGGAGCTTCCCAATACCTTCTGAGTGCCTCTCGTCTACTCAAGGAGTTGAACTCCCAATCCAGGTTGGTCTCAGGTGCTGCTCTCTGTGCCCACTGCTCCACGACCAAGGTCCCTGCTGGAGCCTAGTCCTGGAGCCACCTGTGGGTCCCAGCTACAATCCAGCATTGTTCTTCTGTGTAAAAAGGGTCAAAAGGAGCTGATAGCAGTCTTCTCAAGTGAGATGGTGGGTCTGAAAGAGGGTTCCAGGAGGCCAACGAGGTCCTGAGGTTTTTCGGAGTATGGCAGGATGCGGTGCTTCCAGTTTAGAAGGTCAGTAGTGGAGAAGAGCTGGTAGTATAGGACTGGATGACCTGGCTGAACAAATCCATCATTTGTAACCTGCATCGGATCTCGCACCTCACGCAGGGACACGTGGAGGGCTGAAGTTGGAGCATGAGCTGACCATAGCGGGCGAATGATGGGAGTATCGGCACCTAGTTGGTCTGGAACTGGTGGCAGGGAGACTGACAGAGGTGGGGTGTCTGGTGGATTCGGGTGTACTTCAGGAGGTGTCATGATAGGGTTGTAGGGCAGTGGTGATGGATCCTCTTCGGGAGCTTCCTGATAGATGGGTTTGGACAGTTTGGAGTCTCTGGTCTTTCGAGCCACAAAAATCCTGCTCTGTCCCTTATTAGCACAGAACCAGACCCAAGGGGGTCTGAGCAATCTCTACCCATGAATCTATGTAAGGAAATTGGTCAAGGTGGCCGGGAGTCTGGGTCACGATTCTCCAAACTGCTCACACAGTGGGGAGGTCTAAGGTTCCTGTTGCAGGCCAGTTGACACCAAATGTGGGCCATTCATGTTCACAGAGGGCCCTAAGTCTACTGGGACTCAGTGTGACACCATAATCTCCTGTGAAACCCTTCTTAAAGTTCTTTAATATGCATTTAAGGACTGTAGGCTTAGATTCTACGCTACTCATCCTAGACCCTTGAATGGTGTCACAGCTTCACAGATAAAGGGAGGGAGGTTCTCTCAGGTGTCCGCCTGGTCACGTCCCTCTCGGGAACTTAGGCATATCTTGGTGAAGCGTACCCGTATAAACCCCAGGCCTGGTCGCTCTCTTTAAGGGAGTGAATCACCATTATGCCATGCGACACCACAGAATCGCAGGTGAGGACCCACTCAAGTTCTGTAGCCGTAGCCGTGGAACCACAGTCACTCTTCACTCATTCAGACAGGCAGAGGTTACACATTCCTGCCCTGGGAATTCCCTGCACTCAGAAGGTGATCAAGCTCCTCTTCTGTCCTCTAACGGGCCTGACTCAGATGGGTCCTGGGACCTTACCTGGTCCGATGCCTCCAGACCTGATTTGACTTCTCTGTCCCTCCAGTGTGTCCGGCGAGTTCAGGACCCCATGGCCAGCGGGAGCTCCTGAGGAGGGAAGTTATTCCACAAAATGGCGGTTGGCGCCAGTTCGCTTCTGTCGCTGAGGTTCCGCTGGTCGCTGCACCCATCCCGGAACCAGTGGCTTCAAGGGGCCAGTGCAGTTAGTTTTCCCAGTCAGGGAACCAAAATGTTACAGCAAGTGTTACGGGGAGTGGTTCCAAGAACAAACCGAGCAGCACATGGAGAGTCAGAGAATCAAGGTTTATTAGCCTGTGGGCTAAGAGCAGTCTCACCATCAAATTCTGAGCCTGGGCCGGGCGCGGTGGCTCAAGCCTGTAATCCTAGCTCTCTGGGAGGCCGAGGTGGGCGGATCATTTGAGCTCAGGAGTTCGAGACCAGCCTGAGCAAGAGCGAGACCCCATCTCTACTATAAATAGAAAGAAATTAATTGGCCAACTAATATATATATAGAAAAAATGAGCCGGGCATGGTGGCACATGCCTGTAGTCTCACCTACTTGGGAGGCTGAGGCAGCAGGATTGCTTGAGCCCAGGAGTTTGAGGTTGCTGTGAGCTAGGCTGACGCCATGGCACTCACTCTAGCCTGGGCAATAAAGTGAGACTCTGTCTCAAAAAAAACAAACAAACAAAAAAAAAATTCTGAGCCTGCCTACCTGATTTTTCCCACTTCTATTAAGTTGGGGTGGTCCGAGGGGTGGGGTAGCAGGTGTAGATTAGTTGCTGTGTCAAGTAATAGGTTTAGTGTTATGCTGATACACCAGGTAATAGGTTAGTTGTTGCGCCAGGTAATAGGTTGTGTTATGCTGATGTGGCAGGTAATAGACTAGTTGCTGGGCCAGGTCATAGGTTAGTGTTATGCTGATGCAGGTCTTCAAAGAGGGTTGGGGGTCTCAGGTGGCTAATGCACCAAGTAATAGATGGAGGTTTTTCTTATCAAGAATAGGTAGAGGCCGGGCCAGGTGGCTCACACCTATAATCCTAGCACTCTGGGAGGCCGAGGCAAGTGCATTGCTCGAGGTCAGGAGTTTGAAAGCAGCCTGAGCAAGAGCGAGACCCCGTCTCTACCATAAAAATAGAAAGAAATTAATCGGCCAACTAATATATATAGAAAAAATTATCCGGGCATGGTGGTGCATGCCTGTAGTCCCAGCTACTCAGGAGGCTGAGGCAGTAGGATTGCTTGAGCCCAGGAGTTTGAGGTTGCTGTGAGCTAGGCTGACGCCATGGCACTCACTCTAGCCTGGGCAACAAAGCAAGACTCTGTCTCAAAAAAAAAAAAAAAAAGTAGGTAGAAAAGTAAGACGTGAGCAGAGTTGGTATACAGAATGGGCCATGTAAACAAACAGGATACTGAGTAAGAAAGCACACTATAGTATAAGGGTAACCCAGTTGTCACAATATGTTAGTGTAAGAAAAGTAAGACATGAACAGAGAAAATACAAAAGCAAACAAATGTGATGCTGACTAAGAGAACATACTGTAACAATAATAAGATAAGGGTAGCCACAAGTACCACAAGAAACATAACAGAAACAACACAGGACACATTATACATTATAGTTCCCCCTCCACTCCTCCATGGGCTTTGGACAGCACAATACATCTGGGCCTAACTATATAAGGTCTCCCCCCGCCTGACAGCAGGAAGTAGACAACATCCCCATGGGTCAAAAGAAAAAGAGGAAAAGAGACAACGTTATAAAGGAAGAGAGGCCAGGTGGGAGAAAAAGAGATGACATAGAGACCCCAGTGCCACTGTCCACTGGGACGTGTGCCCACTCCTACCCCTTTTGGAGTGTACTATTACTTGTTGATTAGAAATCCAAAGAAACCCCAGGGCCACAGTCTACTCAGACATGTGTCTGCTCTTCATCCTTTTAAGAGAACTTTCGCTCTAATGAACTTTGCTGCTTGCTGCTTCAAAACTATCTCTTGCTTTCACTCTCTGACCACAACAAGATAAGAATGGAAGAGTTCAACAGCCATTCGGAAGCCAGTAACACTTTCACCTCAGCTTCCCAAAGTTCTGAGATTACAGGTGTGAACCACCACACCTGGCTCAAAGATTGTTTTCGTTTTTCTATAAATTTGTTTTCCTGTAAAATAGTTGTCATATTTCTTATTTGCTTTGTTTTCCATGTCCTTATCCTTAATTCATGCCCAAACTGTACCTGTAGTTGTCTAAATCTATGAATTCATTTAAAAACATATGGCTTTATTACACTTTGATCTTGTAAACTACTCTGAAGGAAACTTCTGATCTCCTCCAACCCAGGTTTGGAGCCAATTTGGCAGGTTGGTTCACAGAGCCAGCTGCTCAGGTATTCCCTTGGGATTCCCTTGGCATCTCTTGAATTGTTTTTCCTTTTGCTGTGTGTTTTTCCATTTGGTGGTTGGTTTCTTTTGTCATTGAAGCACATCCTTCAGCAACTTTCTAATAAAGGCTCACGGTAAATAAATTTTTTGACAACTTTGTGTCTGAAAATGTCTTCATTGCATCCTAATACTTAAATTTTTTTTAAAGCATAGAATTCTAATTTTGAAACAATTTACTCTTACATATTTTTAATCTTTTAATTGTGAAATATATTGTTATGATATCTAAAATATATTGTAAAATACATTAGCATGGGCAACGTGCTATAAGTGTGAGTTTTAATAAATACTACTATATAGAGAGTTGGTCAGTTGTCCTAATCAGGAATTTGTAATAAGCAAGGTCAGCTGGCATTCTAATGGATGAATTTAAGCTACTGTAATTGCTTTAATTATGTCAATCGTCCACCAATCCTGAGACTATAATTAAAACAATGGGTTATAATGGACATCAAAAATGGGATGGCACTGGCAAATTAGCATTATAGGAGATCCAAGTATTGACTGAAATATTAGAGGATCTATAAGCTCATTGGCTTCCTTAGCCAAGAAAATAGCCATAGTTTAAAAGCACAGAATCACTCTGTCAGTGAAAAAAGAGTTTCCTCATTAAAAAATGTAGCCAAGCAGGGTGGCTAATGTCTTTTAGTCCCAATGACTTGGGAGCCTGAGGCACAAGCATCACTTGAGCCCAGGAGTTTGAGGCTGCAGCAAGCTAGGATCATGCCACTACACTCCAGCCTGGGTGACAGAGTGAGACTCTGTATCTAAAAAAAAAGAAAAGAAAAATCTGATGGTGTATTTTCAACATCCCTGCTCTGCACTGCCTCTGACAGTTTCTAGCTACTTAATATTCCACCACCAACCGTTTGCCCCATCACTATAATATTCTTTTCCTTGCTTCACCCACATCAGGCTTCTTTCTCATTGTTCTATTCCTTGTCATCACCCAAGATAAGGCACTGGGATAGTGGAAAGAGCGTGCATTTGAAATCCTATATTACTTGAGCAGTTTGTGCCAGTTATCAATTTATTGCCTCTCACTTTTATCTTTTCTAAGAATCAACTTTGATTTTGTAGATTTTGTAGACTAAAATAAAATCTTAAGGCTCATTTCCCATCCAACTAGCTGACTGAATGGACTCCCTCATGGCCAAGGGAATATCCTAAAATTAAATTGTCTGCCAGGAGGAGGAAGGTCCGACATGCCTTATGCCCCCCTCCCTTCTTGGAAACATCCTTTTTAACCCATTAATAGGCCTGAGGATATGCAAGACAAACCCACAGGTCCTCAATTTACACAACAAATCTATGTCCAGTGGCTTGTCTCTGGTAAATAGCTCCTTATTTAAAACATTCCAAGCCTTTAGACAAAGCTTCATGTCTTTAGCCAATTACAAGCCAAAGAATCTTTAAACCCACCTATAACCTGTAAGCCCCCCTCGAGATGGCCCACCTTTTTGGGCCAAACCAATGTATGCCTCCCACGTATTGATTTATGACTTTACCTGTAACCCCTGTCTCCCTGAAATGTATAAAACCAAACTGTAACCCAGCCACATCGAGACCACTTCCTCAAGGCCTCTTGGGAGTGGCTCTGGGTCATGGTCCTCAAATTTGGCTCAGAATAAATCTCTTTACAATTATTTTACAGAGTTTGGCTTCTTTCCTTTGACAATTTTATCTAGTTCCAACTTACAATTTTATTGATTTCTGGTCTTTTTATTTTTCTTCCTTCTAGTTGATTTATGTCTTTCTCTTTTTTCTCAAGTTTCTTTTTTTTTTTTTGAGACAGAGTCTCACTTTGTTGCCCAGGCTAGAGTGAGTGCCGTGGCATCAGCCTAGCTCACAGCAACCTCAAACTCCTGGGCTCAAGCAATCCTGCTGCCTCTGCCTCTTGAGTAGCTGGGACTACAGGCATGCACCACCATGGCCAGCTAATTTTTTTCTATATATATTAGTTGGCCAATTAGTTTCTTTTTATTTATAGTAGAGACGGGGTCTCGCTCTTGCTCAGGCTGGTTTCGAACTCCTGACCTTGAGCAATCCCTCCCCCTCGGCCTCCCAGAGTGCTAGGATTACAGCTGTGAGCCATCGCGCCTAGCCCTTCTCAAGTTTGTTAAGGTAAAGACTTAAGTTACTGATTTTAGATCTTTTTTCCTTTTCTAATATGCACATTTAAGGCTACAAGTTTCACTATAACTACTGCTTCAGCTGTGTCCCCCAAACATTCGTGTTTTTATTTACCCAAAATACTTTATTAATTTTCCTGAGACTTACTCTGACCAATGGGTTATTTAGAAATATCTTACTTAATTTTTTAATTTTGTGGAGGTTTCCCAGATATTTTTCTCTACTTGATATCTATTTTAATTCTGTATTGTCTTACGATATAGTTTGTGTGATTTCTAATCTTTAAATGTGTCAAGACATGTTTTATAGCCCACGAGATGGTCTAGGTGAATATTCCGTACGAACTTGAAAAGAATGTGTATTTTGTCTTCTCTGTTTTTTGTTTATTTTTCAAATTTGGAAACAGGGTCTTGCTATGTTGCCCTGGCTGGCTCTGTTGATTTCTGCTGTTCATAGGCATGATCACAGTGCACTGTAGTCTTGAACTCCTGGGCTGAAGCAATTCTCTCCCCTCAGCCACCTGAGTAGCTGGGACTACAAGTGCACGCCACAGTGCTGGCTTTAATTGGGTGTGTTTTATAATTTCATTTTATCTATTCAATTAACTTATTATTTTATACATTTTTAAAAAACAGTTTTAGTGATTTTCCTAGGGTTTACAATATACATTTTAAAATAATCTGGGACCACCTTCAAATAAAATTATACTGCTTTCCTTTCAGTATAAGGACCTTATAATAGTATATTCCCAATTCCTCTCACTGATTTTTCATGCTGTGATGACCATACATTTTACTTTTACATATGCTGGAAAAATACTATACATTGTTACTATTATTGCTTTAAACAGCCAGTTATATTTTAGAGCATTATTCATGTATTTTATTTTTTATACACTTCATTTCTTTGTGTAAACACAAGTTTCTGAGATATATATAATATTTCTTTCACCTGAAGAACTTTTAACATTCCTTGTAGTGTAGATTTGATGGCAATGAATTTTCTCAGTTTTATTTTTGTAGGTATTTCTCCCTTACTTCTTTTTTCTTCTTTTTTAATCTCCTGGGTTTACCAGGATATCCTCTCTCTCTTTTTTTTTTTTTTTTTTTTTTAGGAGGTGAAATAATTTTATTTCACAGTTGTCTTTTAAACCACAAAGACACTATTTTCGTCATATAAAAACATTAGTACAGATACCTATACTTCCTAGAAAATGATACATATACCCTCTGAAAGAAAAATGAACCCCATTATATGGTATCAGTGAGGCTGCTTGGAAACAACTCACATCTGGACTGATTCCTAAAACATACCATTCCACTACTCTGCAACTTTTGGTTCAAAGTATAGATTACTGTCATCAGTATGTGTTCCTGCATTCTTACGTATTTGATAATGCACATATAGAATGGTTTATCACTTAATGTTCCATTGGCTCATCAGCCTTTTCTGCAGGTTCATCAGCAGGTTGAGCAGGCTGTGCCTTTCTCTGTGGTCTTTCTTCTAGACCTTCCAGGAATGGAGACACATCGTCATCATCATAGATTGTAAACTCCAAGTCTTTACCAAAAATTCCAATGGAAACATTCTTCGTAGTTAGGTCCTGCTCTGCAGGAAGGGTCTCTCTTAGGGCACGCAGACCATGTTTAACCAGTTCATTTAAATTGCACTCCATAAATTCAGACATATGTCTCTCCAAGTAAGTACGAGCTGATTGGGAACGGGCTCCAATGGACATAGCTCGGCAGTCGAAGTAGTGAGCAGAGGGACAGGTTTGGAAAATGTGAGGACCTATATCATCATAACCAGCAATAAGCAGCCCAACACCATACGGTCTCCGGCCATATCGTTGTGTTGGTATCTGGGTCTTGCTTCCGATTAGAGAGACAAGACGAGACACAGGAAGTGGTCTGTCAAATACAAATCTGGAATCCAAACACTCCTGGCGCATAAAATTACACAACAGTCTA
>VSMD01015442.1:0-20948 GCA_008750895.1 Mirza zaza | reverse complement strand
CGTGTTGACCTCCCTGAGGTCCTGCACAGGCCGATAATCCTTTCTACCCAGTTTCTTCACTGGCAACAAAGGAGTATTCCAGGCTGACTGGCACCTCCGGAGAATCCCACTGTCCAGGAGTCTCCGAATGTGGGGCGTAATTCCCACTCTGGCTTCCTGGGACATGGGGTACTGTCTGACTCCGGCTGGTTTGGCTCCGGGCTTTAACTCAAAGTAAAGAGGCGGCTGGTGCTTCGCCCATCCTGTACCCCCTGTCTCTGCCCAGGCCATGGGAAATTCACAGAGCCATTGCTGTATGCCTTCCTCTCTGCTTTTTATGGGCTGGTACAGTCTATATTCATCTGCCTGTGTCAGGGTCAGAATCTGAGTGACCCGGGGGCTGTTGATGAGATTGCCTTTATTATTAGTTATTATTACTCCCTCTTCTTCAAAATGAATTCGAGCCTTAAGCTTGGTAAGGATGTCTCTTCCCAGTAGCGGTGTGGGGCACTCAGGGATGACCGTAAAGGCGTGACTCACTTTCCCTGAACCCAAATCCAATCTCTGCCGTGTGGTCCACCGATATAGTTTGGCTCCTGTATCTATGAGGAAGCTGACTGGATTCCCCTCCACTTGCAAAGTTACCCTAGGTTCGGGGAGGGGGACCAAACCCCATCTTCTCTATTCGTCTGTCACCTGTCCTGTAACTATGACTTTTTTTTAGGACCTCCGAGTCTTCGCCCCCCTTTCTTTTGGGGCACTCTCGAGCCCAGTGTTCATGCTCTCTACATTTAGCACACTGATTCTTATCTAGCCTCTCCCCACGGGCCGTTCCCTGCCTTTTGGCCCTATCTGCCCTCCTCCGGAGGCAGCTAGTAGAATCTTAGCCATTTCTTTGTTTGCTTTACGCACCTCACTAGCTTGGAACTTTTTATCTTCCAGCCTCATCCTCTCTAACTTCTCCTCCGGCGTTTCCCTGCTGTACACTTTCTCTGGCACCTCTAGCAAGTCCTGCAAAGTTTTCTCACATAATCTATCTATTTTCTAGCGCCTAATGTCTGGGGCTGCCTGACGGACGAAAGCCATCATTACGGCTGCCTTACTCTCTTCCACTGTGGCATCTATGGGGGTGTACTGCCGGAAGACCTCCCATAATTCTCTCTAGGTAAGCTGCCGGACTTTCTTCAGGCCCCTGACAGACATCTCCTACCTTAGCCAAATTGGTCGGCTTCCGTGCCGCTGCCCGGAGACCGGCCATCAGAGTCTGGCAGTAGACCCGGAGACGCTCCCTACCTTCAGCCTCATTGTGATCCCAGGGCGTTCGTTCAAGAGGCAAGGTCTGGTCGATGACTCGGGGGTTGATGGTGTGCCGTCCTCTCCTGGAGCCAGCTTCCGTGCTTCCACTTGGATTCTCTCTCTCTTCGGTTGTAAAAAGTACCTTGAGCAACTGTTGGCAATCATCCCAAGTGGGCTAATGTATAAAAAGGACTGAATCTAAAAGGTTAATTAAATCCCTCGGATTTTTAGAAAAATTTGCATTTTGGGATTTCCAATTGTAGAGGTCACTGGTGGAGAAGGGCCAGTACTGGTATGTCTGTTCCCCATCTGCTCCAGGGGGTCCCGCTGCTCTCAGGGGGAGCGCCCTCACGGGCTCCGGATCTGGAGCCCTTTCAGCCCACGAGGCCTTGTCTCATAAGCCTGTTCCCGCGTCAGCGGTTCCATTGTGGCCATAGGCGCCACAGGTACCTTCGCCTCCGCCACCAGGGGGGTGGGGTCGAGCACCACCGGGAGGGACACGGGCGCCACTGGGAAGAGCACGGGGCGTGGGCACAGCGCAGAGCGTGGGCGCGGCGGGGAGGAGCACGGGCGCCGCCATCCTGTTTGCTTCGGCGTCTCCCACCCCTCACAAAGGTCCTGTGCCCCTGCCCTCACATCCTTAATGTGACTCACAAGGAAAGACAACGGCGTCATCAGTTTGCCCCATTCCTGAAAAGAAGTCTTAGACACAGGACAAAATTACACACTTAAACGCACAGGTAACTAGACAAACGAATAAACGAAAAAACGATGACACACCTATTCCGGAATCTCTCCCTGGTCCCCTTCTGACCGAGCTCCAGCTCCAAGGTCAGCCCTGGGATTTCCAAGGAAGCCAGCAGACGTCTCCGTCTGGCTTCCACCGGCGACCCACCAGCGCGTCCGCCTAGGTCCTGATGCCTGTCCACTAGTCCGGGGCTCCAATCTATGCACTCCTTCCCCGGCTCTGCGTCCTATCCAGCGGTCTGCGAGAATCCCGGACAAGCCCCCAAATGTTATATTCGAGATTGGCAAGGCCGCAGGACAGAGAGACAGAGTCACCGAGGCTGTAATTACCAAAAGGAGTTTTATTGTCTAGCTCTAGCTAGGGTCTGAGCCCCCAGAGTGCCAGCGCAGTGGCCTCTTCCCCGGGCATGGACCCTCCTTTGTGTGCAAGCCCCCTTTTATAACTTCGTTACCTACATACTGGTCAAGCATCCACCCCCACAGTGATTTTTTTATTTTTTTATTACTTCAGCCTGCTCCTGATAGGCCCTAACCTGTTCTGGGTCCTAGCTGAGAGACTCAGGTTTCTGCTCTCTTTGTCTTTCTCCTCTGCATCCCATAATATACTCATGATGCCTTGCGGTAGGCAATTAAGCAGTAAACAGCAGCTAGAAGGTGTCTGTTCCTTATAGCCCAGTATCTTACAGATATAATAGAAATGTTGAAGTTTTTTTTGTAAACAATGGTAAATGTAGGAATGAGAAATTCTATAATGTAAGGTAGCTGGAGCAGAAGAGCTACTTTGAGGAATAATCTATATGAATAAACTTAAGAACTTCACTATGGTTTCATATTGAAATGGCTGGACACATTTTCTCCAAATGTGGGTTTGATTGAGACGATCTGATTTAAAATGAAGGTCATGTGGTTGGATCACCATTAGGGGGCACCTCAACAAGTTTGGCCTCCAGATTGGTGGCCTGTGTTGATTTGCAGCTGAGCTGTTTGACACAAGCACGTCTCCGGGAAACTTAATCCAAGATAAGCAGAAACAGGGATTCATCAGTTTCATGATGCCTAATGGCGCCTATGGGCAACTCGGAATAACCCACTAGAGAGCAATAAAGCTGAATATATGGTAGGCGCCAAGAAAAGGGGCCCCACAAATAATCAGAGTTAAAAAATTTAGATTTCATCTGATTGGCCAACGGCACTTTGCTGGTTCTTAAGAAAGAAGTGACCTCTGGACCAACCAGAACCTATTATATAGTGCTCTACCTCCATTAGTTCCTTGGAGGATTCTAAGAGCAAGTACACGTTTCTCATCCTTGTGTTCACTTTAAAAAAATGTCCTAAAATATAGGACCTTTGGTATGTTCAGGCAATGTTACTTCCACAAATGCTTTGTTTAAATTTTGTGTACCAGGATTTTAATTCCACACAGATGTAGTTCTTATGAGGCATCCTACCTGCTAATGAGAGAGTTATGGTTTGGGGGCATGTGTGGTATATTTAGGTGTGCCTTCTACAGCCTGTTCTCCGTAAAACGACAGAAAATTTCCATTCCAATTTTTCTGATTTTATAGGCATCTCTTTAATCAGCTAATAAGAACTATGGTGAAACTATGACTTTCCTGACCAGTCCTTTGTTTACTGAAAAGGTTAAAAAATGATCTAAGAAAATTACTTTGGAAACGAACCAACACTTGCCTCATCAAGAGTCAAAGCAAAAAGAAGAATCCAGAAACATCGGTTAAATGTAGGTAGTGGCTGTATGTATGTGTGTGAGGAGGTGTAAGGGGTGGGGGATGTTTTTCTAATCTTAAGGAAAGCAAGTGAAGAAGAGTATCTTGTCATTGTGTTTGGTTTCTGAAATACTTGCTATGTTTAGTATCTATAGTAATTAGCAGCAGAAAAACACTGATGATTACACGCGAAGTGCTTCTAAGTCACAGCTACTATCATGTAATACAATGCCCCCCAGTCAAATGGTAATAACATTTGAAATATCAGCATGGAGTGTCCTACCTGCTATTATCCAACTGGCCATATGATGCTAATCATTCTCCTTGGAGAGGCGTTCTCTGAGTCCTCAAATCAGAGCTTTTTGTCCTTTTTTTTAACTTACCCCAATATATTGCTTTTATATCAATTATAGCATTTTATGAGGTATAATTTATGTACAATAAATTCACTCTTTTCAAGTATATAGTTTGATGCATTTTGTTAAAATGTATACATTCACATGACTATTACTACAGTTAAGATATAGAACATTTCCATCATCCTCCAAAGTCTCCTTAAGCCCCTTTGCAGTCAATTGTTTCCCTCTACCCTAAGATCCTGGCAACTTCCTTTTTTTATCTCTATAGTTTTGCCTTTTCTATACTGTCTAATGAATGGAATCATATAGTATGCAGTCTTTTAGATGTAGTTTCTTTTCTTTAGTATAGTGTTTTTAAAAGTCATCCATGTCATTGCATGTGTCCATCGTTCAATCCTTTTCATTGTTGTATAGTATTCCATTTTATGGATATACCACAATTTGTTTAGTGTTTTTGTCTTGATTACAAATAATCTCATAACCTGTAAACATATGTTGAAGACTTACTATATACCAGGCAGCTCATGAGTGCTGGGGGTAAAAAGATTAGTTAAGATAGTTCTGATCCTTCTGGAATTCGCATGTAAACAGATGATGTTAATATATTACAGCTGGGCCAAGATGAAGGTTTATTCTAGAGCCTTTCAAATGAATAAGAATTAGCATAAAAAAGAAAGGTGGAGAAAGAGAACAAGGAAAGGAAAGGCAGGAACAAAGGCATGAAGACAGGCTATGATGTGAAAAGTTATAAGAACTTTACTGGAGAATTAATTTTGAAGCCTGGAGTCACAGCAAAGGGTGAAGAAAGATGTGGCAGCCAGATTACAGGAGACTTAAAACATCAAGTAAAGAATGAGTTCTTTATTATGTGAGGTTAAAGAGTTATCCATGTGTTTTAAGATGGAAGAGACCATGAGATTTGTATTTTAAACTAGATTCTGTGTCACAAATGGAATGTGAGAGAATAGTTTTAGATGGTGTCTGCCTTTTTGCAGGCCAGTGATAATGAATTGAATCAACATAGCAGTCTTAAGGATAGAAAAGTAAAAATCAGTTTGAGAAATGTTTAAAAAGGAAAAGAATGTGGTGATGGAGAGGTTGTAGATAGTAAAGAACAGAGAAACAGCTGAATCCCATGTTTCCAGGGATGTTTGGATGGATGTTTGTGTGGATTTGAGGAAGGGAAATGAAGATCAAGAGGAGATTTTTAGTAGGCATTTAGGGTTTATGAATATTGAGTTCATGTGTGAAGATAAGGCTTGGGGTTGGGAATAATTAGCATACAAATTAAAAACATGGAAATGGAAAAGATTAAAGTTCCTGGAGAGCAGGGACAAAAATCTTACTAATATCTATGTTCTTGACAGCTCCCAATACAGATCTTGAAATATAGAAGATGCTCTGAAAATATTTGCTGAGCCGATGAGATACTCATTATCTCATCTCTATTTGGAAATAGATATTCATTTCCAAATTAAATTTTTTCCTGTGCCTTGTACACTGGAAATCATGGGAGCTAAACATATAACTAAGGCATGGAATTGCATGACCTACTTAAAGGCAGCCAGATAATATTCTCATCTAAGGCAGATAGAGCTTTGCTCATTAACAAAACAATAACCTTTTAGTTTTTTTCTATTTCTGGGTTGCTGAGGGAGAGGGAGAAGGCCACCTGGAGCTGAGGTTGCACAAATTACCAAACTACCAGGATGTCTACCATCCAGTTTTACCCTGATTAGGCCAGAACTGGGTAAATGAATGCTTCATCTTGCGTCTTTCCACATAAACAGATGTCCTTACCCACAGACTAATTTAGAAAACCATGTGGTTTTCAAGAAAAAAGAGGCTATTTTTCTTGCTAGCAAAAAGGTGGCTGCCTATCATCCTTCTGAAAGACATGCTTATTTTTCAAAACCCAGGTAACAAATCTCAGCTCTTCCAAGAAGCCATCCCAGACCTTCCCAGTTGGAACTAATCTCTACCCACCAATTACTTTTATATTGTTTGTTTCAGAAACTGTGTGACACACTGGCAAAAACATGGATTTTGAAGTTGGGGAGTCATAGGTCCTGTCTTGGCATTGGTAGTCACTAAACTTCTTTGAATCTCATTTTCCTTATCTGTAAATTACTTGTGATGATACTTGTTAGGGGTGGAAGGGCATTAAATACCATTTCTCCTCTTTTCTAAGTTGCAAACCTTGAGAGATAGATCCAGGAAGTAGGTGAACCTAAAATGCTAGTTACTTTTCCCTAATGCATCAATTAGTTAAGTCTCTCCTTTTTTTTCCATAAGGGATTGGAGAGAAGCTGCTAGTGTTAGTGACACACTTTTCTCTTCTGTGGAGTAAGGTGGAAATGGAGAATAGATACTCCCTCATAAGAATACCTACTTTTAAGTTTGTTTATCTGAAGGTCTAGAAATAACACAAGAAGGGTGTGGGTGGTACAGGCAGGGGTAGGACAGAGCCTTTGTCTTTCTCTCCTCAGGGATCTCCATCACACTAAGCATGGGGCTTTAATGTCGTAGTCATCTTTTGATGTTTGTTGAATGGAGCTAGAAACAAATCTCACTTGTTTTATTAATATTAAATGTTGGGTTCAGCACCTCTCCATTTCTCTCCAGAATCATTACACTTCCCTTCCATATGCTCTGCTCTCTAGTCTATACAATTCTTGTTTCTTGTTTTTTTTTTTTTTTACTTAAAAATAACTTTTAATGTGAAGTATAATACACAAACAGAAAAGTACAAAAAAATCATAAATATTCAGCTTGATGAATGGTAACAAATGGAACACACTTCTGTAACCACCACCCAGGTGAAGTAATAGAACATGACAAGCATCCTAGAATAACCTCCTGAATCCCCTTCCAGAAGTAAATATTAGCTTTATTGCTAATGCTTGTATTGATTTTGTCTGTTTATGAAGTATATATGTGTGTGTGAAAATGGGGTGGGGAGAGTCTCACTGTCTTATTCTTTTAGGTATTATGTATATGAGGTTCATCTATGTTGTTTTGTATAGAAGCCATGTGTTCATTTTTATCTGCTGTATCGTTCTCCATCATGTATCTATTCTACTGTTGATGAACATTTGGGTATTTTTTTCAGCGTTTTGTTATTATGAATAAAGCTGCTATAATGATTCTTATACTTTTTTTTTTATATTTCCTTTGGGTACACACCTAGGAGTGAGATTGCTGGGTCACAGGGTGGACGCATATTTAACTGTAGTAGATAATGCAAAACCATTTTCCAAAGTTGTTGCACCGGTTTACATCTCCACCAGCCATTGTAAGAGAATTCAGTTGTGCCACACTGTCATCAACACAGGGTTATCTCAATCTCCTTAATCTCAGCTGCTCTGCTGAGTGTGTGGTGACATCTTAGTGTGGTTTAAATTTGCATTTAGCTGATGATGAATAAAGTAAGCAAACACTCATCACAAGTTTATTGGCCTTATGGCATTCTAGCATGTGAAAATTTTGTTCCTGTTTTTTTTTTTTTAAAGTTACCTGTATTTTTCTTACTGATTTATAGTCTAACTTATAACCTATATTCTTTATGGTTAATTCTTTTTTGTGTCCTAGTTTAATAAATTGTTGCCTACCTCAAGTCATTAAGATACACTCCTATGCTATCATCTGGAAGCCTCTCCTTCCCCTTTGTTACAAATCTACATTATGCCTAGAATTGATTTTTTTGTGTATGGTGTGAGATAGGGTCCAGGTTCATTTTTTAAACATGAATATCCTATTGATCAGGACTCTTTATTAAGAAGAACATTTAAAAAATTTTCCCATTGCTCATTCTTCCTTCCTTTGTCATAGACCAAGGGTCTGTATATACAGGTTTGTTTCTGGACTTTATATCATATTCCATTGTTCTGTTGTTCTTTCTTGCATCAAATCCACAGTATCTTAATAGCTATACATTTATGATGTCTTGATATCTAATGCATAAGTTTTCTAATTTTGTTTTTCTTCAAGATTGTCTTAACTATACTTGGCCCATTGTATTTCAATGTGAATTTTAGAATCATATTGTTATTTTATGCAAAGTTCTGTTGGTATATTTTCAATAAACTTTTAATTTTGGAATTCTTTTATACCTACAGAAAGTTGCAAAGAGAACACAGAGAGTTTTCATATATGCTTCATCCAGTTTCTCACATCTTTTATTACTATGGTACATTTGTCATGACTGAGAAATTGACATTGATATATTGCTATTAACTGAACTCCAGACTTTATTTGGATCTCACCAGTTTTTCCATTAATGTCCTTTTTCTTTCCAGGACTCAATCCAGCATACCACATTGCATTTGGTTGTCATTTCTCTCTAGTCTCCTCTGGTCCATGACAGTTTCTCAGTCTGTCTTTGTTTCTCATTATACATTTGACAGTCTTAAGGAGTCCTAGCCAAGTATTTGGGAGAATGTTCCTAATCTGGGGTTTTCTGTTGTTTTTCTTGTGATTATACTGGGGTTATGGGTTTCTGGAAAGCCTACAACAGAGTCAAAGTGCCCTTCTCATGACATCGTATTAGAAGGTATAATATCTTCATGAAATTGCTGGTGATGTTAACCTTCAGCACTTGGTTAAAGTATTATTTGCCAGGTTTATCCATGTTAAAGTTATTTTTTTCTTTTTCTTATTTATTCTTTGGAAATGAGTCATTAAGTGCCCCACCCTGGTGGACAAGGGGCAGGTATTAAGCTCTGCCTTCTGTAGGAATCAGTATCTTCACATATTATTTGAAATTCTTCTCTTAGAAAGATTTGCCCCTTTTATTTGTTCATCCAATCATTTATTTATATCACTACGGATTCATGTATATTTACTTTATAGTTGGAGTTATAATTCAATGACACTTGATTTATTTTGTTGCTCAAATTGTCCCAGGTTTGGCCATGGGGAAATTTTCTAGCTTGTTTCCTGTGTCCCTTTGACATGCAATCATACTTTTGTTTCTGGATCACTTTCTTACTTTCTGGTACTACTAAGATGCTCTAGGCTCATTTTGTATATCCCTGCTCCAGTCAAGAATCAGTCATTTTCCACTGAGCTCTTATTCCTTTTATTAGAGAATAGCATTTGGAAACTGGGATCTGGGCGTTTCTTGTGCCCAGATGTACTTGTTGTTATTGGGGTATCATTGCTTTGAGGCTTTCTCAATGGATGGTGCTAGGATATACACATACACACATGCACACACGTAGAGTCATACGTCCATCACCTCAGAACCGTCCCTTCACCCTAAAAGTTACTCTATGAGTTCCTTCATTGTATGTCCTTTCAGTTCAAAGTAGCCAATCATTCCTTCTACCCTGACGCCCTGGCAACCACTAATATGTTTTAATTATTTATAGTTTTGCCTTCCTTAGAATGTTATATGAATAAGATCATATAATCTATAATCTTTTGGTTATGATTTCTTTTACTTAGCACAACACATTTAAGATTCATCCATGGCATTGTGTGAATCAATAGCTCATTCTTCTTTATAGCTGAATAACAATTCATTGAATAGATGTGCTACAGTTTTTAAGATTTTTATTTTTTTTAAATGTATTTCCCTGTTAAAAAGCATTCTTGATTGCTTTCAGTTTTTAGTGATTGGGAATAAAGCTGCGGAAACATTCATACATAGTCTTTTGTGTGAACATAAGTTTTCACGTAAATTTGGTAAATACCTAAGAGTGTAATAAATAACTGGTATAGTAAATCTATGTTTAACTTTATAGGAACTGCCAAAATGTCTTCCAAAGTGGATATACCATTTTGCATTCCTACCAGCATTGGATGAGAATCCCTGTAGATCTGCATCGTTGTTGACATTTGTTATTGTCAGGTTTTTGGATTTAAGCTTTTCTAGTAAGTGTGTAGTAATTTCTCATTGTGGTTTTCATTTGCAATCTCCTAATTAATGACACACAATATTGAACATTTTTTCATATTTTTATTTGACAACTATGTATATTCTTTGCTGCAATGTCCTTTCAGATCTTTTGCACATTTTAAAGTTGGGTTGTTTCTTTTCTTTTTCTTTTTTCCTTTCCTTTTTTTTTCTTTTTTGAGTTTTAAGAGTTTTTTTTATATATTCTGGAAACAAGTCCTCTATCAAATATGTGATTTAAATAAATTTCTTCTCAGTCGGTGGTTTGTCTTTTCATTCTCTTAATAATGTTTCCCACAGAGCAAATTTTTAATGTCTTGTTTTTTTTTTTTTTTTCATTCATGGATTGTGCTTTTGCCATTGGCCCTTGGCTGCTTCAAAATTCTCATTCTCTTTGGTTTTCAGTAGCTTTACTATTGTCATTTAGGTATAGTTTTCTTTGAATTTATCTTCATTGGGATTGGTAGCTCTTTTCTATTTTGTGGCTTGATATCTTCTTTCAGTGTTGGAAAATTTAAGGCCATTATTTCTTCAAAATTGCTTTTGAGCTAGTCTCCTTCTTCATCTGGGACTCCAGACCTTATACTAGAATACCATATGTATTTTACATTCCCTGGCTCCATCCGCTTCCCCTAATCCCTATTTTTTTGCACCCTTTTGCCTCCTGTGCTTCAGTCTGAATATTTTCATTTGAACTTTCAGTTCACTAATCATTTCTTTGCATCTGTTTCTACTGTCAACCCATCAATTGCCATTTTAATTTTAGTTAATGCATTTCTCAGTTCTAGAATATCCATTTGATTCTTTATTTTTTTTTTTTTAACTTATCTGTTACAAGTTCTAAGTGGATTGTGACTCGGGCACTACATTTCTATACACAAGCCTCACTTTTCAAAACAGTTTTACAACACATATGGATAGGGCTTATAATTTTGCTCCTCTAAACAATACTTTTTCTTTGGAAAACAAGCCCTGTGTAGAGTTTCAAGTTGCTTTACTTTAAACATACTTACTTCTAGAGGACTAGTAGTATATACAGTTGATTCTTTTTTTAAGATAAAATTCTCCATCTCTTCATCTATTTTCTTCAACATATTAATAAATATTTTAAAGTACATGTTTGATAATATGTTTATTCTATGGATCTGTTTCTGTTATATTTATCTTTGGTTTTGCCACATGGTCTTGTTTTCTGATATGCCTAGCAGTGTTTCACAGTACACATCAGGTATGAACCATCCTAGAGATAAATTGAGCCTCTGATTGGTGCTTTCTGCATCCCTAGAGAAATTACTTTTGCATCTGTCAGGCAGCTGGGGTATGTGCCATTCACCTTAACCCAGTTAGGGATTGAGCTAATTCAAATCTGTGATCCAGTCTTCGTGAGGGCTGATTTAATTTTGGTGTATCTCTGTTCCTATGGTAGTGCTCACCTCCTTTGTTTTTCATCTCTGCCTGATGTCCAGTATCTTGACAACTACTTCATAAATTTTGTCTTTTTATTTTGATTGTTTTAGGCAGGACAGTAAATCTAGTCTTTTTTTGCTCCGTTTTGGTCAAAAGTGAAAGATAATAAAAACTTTTAAAACTGTTAATTTTAGAAAGCATGTTAAGAAGGATATCTCTAAATAATGAAATAGCCAAAAAGATACGCAACCTTATGACTGGGTACAAAATCACTCTCATGTGGGTTTACTGCTGGACATTTACTTTTGTGAAGACACAGACGTAACACAATTTTCAAGCTTTTGTAAAAATTATCAGTGATTATTATAGGGTCAACAGTAGAAGTCTGAGCAACATATGAACTTCTCACTACTCGAGTATATACTCCTCTTCTCTTGTCAAAACTTACTTAAGAGTCAAATATCTGGCTTGAATAAAGAAGCCTGGTTATATTCCAGGCATCTCATTTTAGAATATCAAGCTCTTTTAGACATGTCTCTTTAATAATTCCCTTTAGCATATTGCTTTTGGTCTATAATATCTGTTGATAACACTGGATATCTAATATATTTATTAATTTGACATTGTTTTAGGATAATTCAGATTTTTAACATATGTGAACTATAATACAAAATGGTAATGTGAGATATACTCTATCATCTGTTATGTGTATATACAATGGACCCAGTTTGGATTTTCAATAATGGGTTATTTTAATTTAGTTGCCAAATTTACGAACTTTTTCATATATTCTATACAAAGCATATGGATAAGGTTCTGAGAAATAAGCCATCAATGAGGGTGATAAATTAAACATCAATAATTATAGAGAAATTTTAATTTAAAATCACCATGATTTTAAGTACTTCTGTGTTAATACATATAAAGTGCTTATAACAGGGTCTGAAATGCAATGAGTCAATAAATGTTAAAAAATTAAGTGATTCCTATTTGAATTATTTTTGAGATGTGCATGATTGAGGGGAGGTGAAGTAATGATACCAATTGCGTCTATAACTGGGTCCTTGCATTGATGACACTTTGCATTTATTTATTCTCAGTTAATATTTGACTTTAGGTCAGATAAAGGCAAGCCGCATGGCAACAGGGAGGGTTTTACTCTCTCTTACTCTTTGTTGGTAGTTTGCCATTTTAATTCCTGATGATCCTGTGGTGGAACTGTCACTCCACATTGACCTGGGTGAGGAAGAATGAAGAGATAGGGAGCTGTGAACAGAAAGGAGGATGGAAAATGGCCTGGAGGGGGCAAGACTGGAGGACAGACAAGCAAGGGAAGAAGAACACTTGTACAGAGGAGTCAAGGGAGCGTGCAAAACCGAGATCCATTTTTTCAGATATTAACTTTGCCTGAGACTTCCCAGGGGCAATGCTTCCCGTGAAAATACATTTAGGGGAGAGTGAACCAATATAATCTTGCAGCTGGAAGAAAACTTGGAGTCCATCAGATAAATGCAATTTAAACAGGTGAGAGTAGGGTTTGCTGTGAGAGTAGAGTTTGCTAAGGAGCATAGCAGAAAAATGAGTACCAAAAAGCTAGTATTTAATAATTTAATAACAGTCCCATTTGTTGATCCCACACTCAGTTATATTTCTAAATTATAATTAAAATGCAGTTTTTCTTTAAGTAAATCTGCTTGTCTTTCATTGATAAAGCAGATAACATGTGATTGGCAATGCAGTCATTTTTGGCATGAATAATGTTCTATTTCTTTCTAGATGTGATTCCCCCAAAATAGCAATCAGTGTGATTACAAAAAATAGAAATCTACTCAATAGCACCATCAGAGGGTAGTAATTGAAAACTTACAACTTCTGTTTTGGGCAGTTACAGGGCTATAAATTCTTTTTTATGTTGAACCTAATTAGGTCTCTGTTACATTCATCGATTGTAGTTCAGTGCTTTGGAGTGAAACAAAATAAGCCTTATCCATTAGAGGTATTGAAGATATCTGTGCAATCCCAGGTCTGCTTTAAGTCTTCATCATATGACACAGCCCTTTTTCCCTCACTATCCTGATTATCTCTCTAGGTAGAGAACTGATTACCAAGGTCTATCTTGAGAATAGAGATAAAAAAAAAAAAAAAGAAATAAAAAATGTGCTTTCTACCATTAAAGTAGATATGATACATTGATTTTTTTTCAGTGCCTATCATATATCTCTAGGCCCAACAGATATGATAGTAACAATCGTGAAAGAGGAATTCTAACAGGTAAAACCAAGTTAAGTGGCCTGGTGAGTTCCAAGTGTCAGTGAAGTTTGGTTGCAGCATGTGTTGTCCAGGCATACACATCCCATTAGAAAAAGATGGATGTGGTTACCCAATTCATTAAAAAACTATTATATGCATACATTTATTCTTATAACATTTCTCAAAACATGTTCTGGGGGCCACTCTCCTGAAGAAAATTTTCCGTGGTTAAGCAAACTCTGTAGACTCTATTGCCCTTTTGAGATTGACTGCAATAATTTTCTCATAAAGGGTTCCGATCAATCCTTTAATAAAGAAACTCCTTTAATATTGTTTCAGTCAGCTTTTCCAAACTTTTGTATTGCTACAAGGAATTTTGTGTGTAATCTTCATTTACTTCTTATGAAACATATTTTGGAAAATGATGTCTTAAAACATTGAACCTCAAATTGACTGGACTTTTTATTCCAAACATTTCAATTTCACGAAAAATGGTTCTATAGGAAGACAGAGTAGCATCTGAACTTGACTCTAGTTTCTCCTGAAGATTTATCACAGAATTCTATGAGTAGAAAGTTGAGTGGGACCTAATGAATAGAGGAAATCAGCAAAGTGTTACTGGCATGTGATTTTGAAGAAAATTCATGAAAGAGGTAGAAGATGGGACTATCATAAAACTGAAAGAAAACTTGAGAAATGTTTGACTCTCTTTTATGCTTTCTTTTCTTTAAGTGGGATGGCATTTATTAAACAGTCATTCATCATGAATATGTTCTGATTAAGTTATAGTATTTACAGATCACTTTGCTAGAAGGTGATATAAATGGAGGCAGGCTCATGGTGCCAAAGAACTTATAATTTAACCACAAAGACAAGCTATATATCCACAAAAATAATCAGATAATAATATAAGGCAGGATATAATTAGTTGTTGAATGGTTCAGATTATAAATACTCTGGTGTGAATGGAGTTAGAGAATGTTTTCTATTTTTAAGGGCTACTAAATAAAAACAGTTTTAATTTATCTTTGTAAGCATTGTTGCAAGACATTAACCATCTCGAAGTCCTTCATGTTTAACAAAGTTGCTCATTGCTGCAGTTCATATACATTTCTCTTGATTTTCGGTGGGAATGGTAAAAGGACATCTCCCAATATATTAAAAATACTGCTGCTAGGAGAATATCTTCATGAAGACATCATTACAATTCCTTTCAGTTCCCAGAGGGCTTTACATTTAGCTAAACAACATAAAGGTCTATAATTCAGTGATAGCATTTGTAATGTAAGGTGACTACAGGAGGCAGTTGGGAAAAACTAGAAGAATTATGATAAGAAATAAATAAAAGATAGGATAAAATCTAACAAAAGCAATTTAATGCAAGCCATCAGAAGGAAAAGAGTTAATAGGGAATGCGTGTTTGGGTAATAGAAGATGACAGAAAAAAAAAAAGACACACGGGAAGCAAGTCTGTAAGATAGAGGGTGGCTGAGATTAACATATGGAAACCAGACAGCAAGATGGGCAGAGGAGAGAAATAGCTACCTAGGGATAAATATAGCAGCAGATAAGAAGAAATGAAAATATTGGATTGGGGGTTTCGTTCCTATCTGGGAAAGACAGGAAGGAAAAATGACTAGTCATCTTAAACAGTTTAAAAATTATAGACTTCTCCCTTTCTCAAAAGGGTTATGTAATTTGTAAATACTAAAGTAGACGTTTAAAAAACACTGGCATCACTCTCCATGTTATTTTAAAACACCTTTTCATTCATTAAGCACAATTAAGCTATCAGGTCCTCTGTTTTAACTCTGCGATGTAGTCCCCACAGCCAGGAGTGCAGCGTATTAGAAACATCATGAACAATTTTGAACTTGCACAAAATATAATTGGCCAATTTGGAGACATTGTTTTGCACAGTGTGGTGTGTCTCATACATTTTTCATATAGAGGCAATGCATTTTATGAGACACACAATAAGCGTATGGAAATACATGCATTCTCAGGAGGCTGAGATGGGCAGGCGTGGGGGATGGGAGACCAAGAAGTGAGCTGAGCTGCGAGAGATTTGTGAGCTTTGAAACTTGACAAGCTTGGAAAAAACTATTCTAGGCAGGCTTTCCAATGCACTTAAAATTCTAATTCTATCTGGTGCGCTCCATTTTTCCCTTGCAATGATTTCTTTACTGGTTATAATTAAGCGCTTTTAATGTCCTATAGGAAGGTGGAAGAACAAGGAGAGTGAGAATTTGCTTACCAGACAAGTCATGCCTTGCCCTCACTAATTTTATGCCCTATCCAATCTGTGCCTTTGCTAATCTTTTATGTGATTACCCACTTTTCTACTAATTGATGCCTTTTAATTCTCTTCTTTGGCTAATTCTACAAATTAAGGCTCTACTTAAATGTTGTCAAGTTCAATCAATATCCTCTTTTGAACAGTATTAGGGCAAATGGATAATCATCTTTTGTTGATTGATGTGTGATAGTATTAAAAATTACTGATGCAGCTTGAAAGTACCATTGTGGAGAATTCTGAGCAACTACTGAAATGTGGAGGGGTGGGGGAAGAAGCCTCCAGTGGAGGGTGAGCTCATATTTGTGCAGACAGACTTGGGTCTGGGATGCAGAAGGAGCACACTGCTCTATTCACTTCAGCAGAAGCTGAGTCAGCACTTGCTGACCACAGGGTTTGGTGCAGAGCACATTTGTAATAACTTCAGAATAACATTTGAAAATTTAAAGCTGAACATACAGAAATCATAGCATTTAATTTGTATGATTCAGTTCTATTTAAAAGGAAGAAAGACAGTTCTGTTTATTCATTATATGTTTTTTTATTTAGTATATATTATTCAATTTACATTGGTTGCCTTCTGTATGCAAAGCACAAGAACTGAATGTAGAACTGGATGGAATGAGACTTCCTTAAAAAGCTGACATTTTAATAGGGGAGAGAGAAGATATATAGAAATAAGAACTCTCCTGGGCATCTGTCCTCTTTTTTTCATTAAACATTTATTAAGTGACTATAATGTGTCAGGAACTGTGCTAGGGGATGAGGCTGTGAAGGTGAAGAGTGCACAGTATTTGTTCTCAAAGGACTTGGTAACTAGGACAAGGACACAGACTTAGATAAACAATGGTGGTAGCAATGCAGTGGCTACTGTTACAGAGATAGATACAAGACATTCTCAGAAGCCTGTAGAGCAATGCTGAACTCTACATGGGGTAGGGGGGTTGGTCATGGCTTCCCAGAAGAAGATGGGACTGTCCTGATGTAACATGAGTCTCTAGTGCTGGTTACTTCTCACTCCCCTGTGTTAGATTATGTGAGCAAATAAATAATCTACTTTTTTTTTTTTTTTTGCCTCAGCAAGTATGAGTCAGATTTTTGTCACTTACGGTCAAAAGAATCTTGTAAAATTCAGAGCCAGACAGAGCCTTGTATATCTTGTAGCTAAAGTATTTGGAGAGCTAAGAAAGAGCCCTAGTAGGATACTTTTAACCAGAAAGATTACTTCATTTACATTTAAATTATCTTCTTGCACATTTTCAGTTGTCTCCCTTATTTATGTATTTGAATTTATTTCTACCATCTTATTTTGTGCTTTCGATTTACCATACAATATTTTTTTCATTTTTCTATTCTTACTGGATTGATTACACTTTCATCATTTCCTATTTTCCATTTACTTATTTGAAAGTTAAACATTTTATTTCTATTCTTTTTGTGATTACCCTTACATTTTTAACATCAAGGGATAAGTAAAAAATTAATCACTATCTCTATCCTCCTTTGATGAACACAGCTATTTTAATGCTATAATTTCAATCACCACACCCTTCCATATCCAAAGTCATTTTTTGGCATTGTTTTTACTCCCTATCCCATTAGTCATTATTCCTATTATTGTATTGACAGTCTATACTTATGCAGATTTGCTACATGTTTATAAATTTTATTGCTTGACAATTTGCTTTAACTTGTTTACTTTTTTTTTTAAGTCAGAGCCTTGCTGTGTCCCCCAGGCTGGAGCTCAAGAGATCCTCCCACCTCTGCCTCCCTGTAATAGGCATGAATCACCCCACCCGGCCTAACCTGTTATTTTCTTTTGGACTTATTTCCTTCATTTTATATGTATTCTTTGAGAGTTATTTAAGCTATCAGGTATAGTAAAATCTCTCAGTCGTTGTCTGGAAAGGTGTTTACTTTGACCTCAAATTTGAAGGATAGCTTGGTTTGTGCAGGATTCTTGGATGACAAATGTACTGGATATTATTTTTTTGGTTCCATCTAGACTCATCCTCCTCTCTTCTACATCCTGCTCTCTGCCCAAGAAGCTGATCTGTGTAGACTGAATCAACAATCTCTTTGACTTCTAGTTGGGTTAAGCAAAGGAAGGTTCTGGCAGGAATAGGTTGGAGGGAGAAAGAGGATGAAGTATTTATTTCCTTCCCTCTGCTCTGTTGGGTTACTTCAGGTTGGCTACTTCCTTTGACTAAAGGCTAAAGCTACATTACGTGGCTTCCCCATCAACTTTCTGTAGTTTCCAGTAATTGCAATTCCCTGTTGTTTCTTTAGGCTTTGGAGTTGTACCATTTCCAGCTGCTATTACCCCTGGGGTACCTTGCTGCTTTTTCTGAATCCTGCCCTTACCTTTGTAGCTAGTCCCTTTATTAAACTTGCCTCAATTATCCAGCTTGAACGTGCCAACTTTTTCCTGCTGGTTATAATTGTTATTTTTCCCTTAGCATTTTACAAACCTCTGTTCATTATCTTTTGGCTTCTATTTTATTGGTGCAAAGCATGCTGGCAGCCTAACTATTGTTCCTTTTTAGCTTATCTGTCTTTTCTCTCTGATTGCTTTTAAGTTTTTTTTTTTTAATTGTGTCATTGGTGTTTTGGAGTCTCACCATCATGTGTGCTGGTGGAAGATTGGTTTTGATTTATGCCACTAGGTATGCTTTTTAGATTTGAGAATTCATGTATTTGTCCAGTGACAATATCTCCTGAGTGTCGAGAGTTCATGTCTTTTTTAAAAAATTTATCTCAATAGATTTAGGGGGTAAAAGTGGTCTTTTTGTTACATGGGTGAATTGTATACTGGTGAAGTCAGGGTATTTAATGTACCTGTCACCCAAATAGTGTACATTGTATCCAATAGGTGATTTTTCATCCTTTACTCCCCTCCCATCCTTCCCCCTTCTGAGACTCTAGTGTCCATTATATCACTCTGTATGGCCATGCATACCCTTCGTTTAGCTCCCACTTATAAGTGAGAACACAGAGTGTTTGTTTTTCTGTTCCTGAGATTCTTCACTTAAAATAATGGCCTCCAGTTCCACCCAAGTTACTGCAAAAGACGTTACTTCATTCTTTTTTATGCCTGAGTAGTATTTTATGGTATATATATATATTTCTATATATATACTATATATACCACAGAAAATGCATGTATTTCTTTTATCAATCCTAAAAGTTTCTTAGTTATTTTCTCTTCAACAGTTACCTTTTTAAATTCTGCTTATTCTCTCCTCTTAAAATTTTTATTAGATATATGCTAGACTTTCTCATTCTATTCTTCAGATAGATCTTACTTTAACTCTTCTATATTCTGTCTTCATTCCTCTGTGCTCCTTTATGCATAATTTCCTCAGAGCCATTATCTAATTTACTAATTATTTCTTCAGCTATGTTTAACATGCTGTTTCCCCAGTTCATCAAATTTTTATCTTTAATTACTAAATCTTTCATTATTATAATTGTTAATAGTTATAATTCAGAATTCATTATTATAATTGCTCTTTTTCAAATTGCACATTATTTTGTATTTCCCATTTCTTCTTTCTTTATATTGTTCTTCTTTCATCTTTTTTTATAGTTTTAAAGAGGTAGTTTTATTTTATAGTCACTTCCAGGTGGTTGTTTTATGCCGAATTCTTGGTAGTGCTAATCCATATTCTTGGTAATGCTAATCTGTCTGTTATGTCTGCTAATTCTCTCATCAAATCATCTCCTCTTGTGCTGTGAGCTAATCTTCATAATATAGTATTTATTTTTGAGGGTATCACATGCATGTTGAGTGGTGGCATGGATACTATAGAGTAGTTTTGCATTTGCTTCTGTTAGATGCTCCAAGGGTTTCACTGACATCAAGTAATCTTTATATTAAAATACTATCAACTTGAAAATTCCCTCAGGCTTCAGTTACTGTATTCCTCACCTACATGTTTTAAAGACCTGAGACTTCAATTTCTCATGGGAGGCATATCTCCATACAGAGCATTGAGCAGACTTAATCTTCCTTGACAATTCCCTAGAGCTGGTGGCAGTCTCTCCTGAGTCCCAGTTAAGAATCTCAGTTCCAGATCCTAACCTGTCATGCATGACCTCAAGGCTATATTTTCTGTCACTGCTTGGGTATTTTTCCAGCAACCAAATAGATCCAATATACCACCAGGCCGTACTATCATTTTAGCTCATGAACTTAATGTTCTGACTGTAGATCCTGCTTTGTTTCTGGTAGATTTCCCTCTTTGTCTTTTGAGCTCAGCTATATGTTATTTTTATTGCATTTAACTTGTTATTTCTATATGCTTGTAAAGAGAAGTATATTCTCTCTTTTGTTCTCTGTGCTTCTTAATCAGGACATCTTTTTAAACACAGGAAGCTTTTTAAACAAGGGTTTAAATGGTCTATTTTGTATTCGAAAAGTATCTGTGTTTAAAAGAATATATGAAAGCCTGAACAAAGACCGGGATGTGGATACCAATTTGAGTAATATTTAAGAGGCGTAAAGTAGGTATCATCAAGAGATTCAAGCCTAAGCACATGGCAAGGATTTGTGATGGTGAGTTTGGTTTGAGTCGCTTGGTGGATCATGATGCTGTTAATTGAAATCAAAAACAGGGAAAATTATACTTAGAACTCACGAAAAACAGCAAGAAAAAATCAAATAACCCTATTAAAAAGTGGGCAAAGGACTTGAACAGAAACTTTTCTAAAGAAGACAGAAGAATGGCCAACAAACATATGAAAAAATGCTCAACATTTCTAATCATCAGGGAAATGCAAATCAAAACCACAATGAGATATCACTTAACTCCAGTGAGAATGGCCTTTATCAAAAAGTCTCCAAATAACAAATGCTGGCGTGGATGTGGAGAGAGAGGAACACTCCTACACTGCTGGTGGGACTGCAAACTAGTTCAACCTCTGTGGAAAGCAATATGGAGATACCTTAAAGCGATACAAGTGAATCTACCATTTGATCCAGCAATCCC